>WNWU01000395.1:495095-536381 GCA_012654045.1 Ptyas mucosa | reverse complement strand
GTGAGAGCTGCCGCTTGGTAGTATTTTTCCCAATCAGGAAGGCTGAATCTCCCTTCTTTCTTTCGAATCCTGTAATAATTTTAACTTAATTCCTGGTTTCTTCCCTTGCCAGATGAATTTAGATATAATTTTATTTAAATTTCCAAAAAACTCCTTCTCTAATCTTGTGGGTATATTTTGGAATAAAAAAAGTATTTTTGTTAATATATTAGGTTATCTTCGAGACCGCCTTCTACCGCATAGCTCCCAGTGACCGGTAAGATCCCAAAGAGTTGGTCTCCACCAGGTCCCGTCAGCTAAACAATGCCGGCTGGCGGGCCCATGGGGGAGGGCCTTCTCTGTGGCTGCCCCAGCTCTCTGGAACCAGTTACCTCCTGAGATCCAGACCATCCCCACCCTATTGGCCTTCCCAAAAGCGGTGAAGACCTGGTTTTTCCAGGAGGCCTTGGGCCGTTGATCTCGCTGTTGCGATCTGGCGAGATCCAGCCATGAATGGTGTGAATGGGTTTTAATTGTTTTTAATGTTTTAATTTTTAATGTTTTTATATATGGTTTTTAAATTCATTGTAAGCCGCCTTGAGTCTTCGGAGAAAGGCGGCATACAAGTTGAATAAATAAATAAATGTTCATTTTAACTGTTGCAATTCTCCCCATAAAGGAGAATTGCAATTTTTTCCATCTGTCCAGATCCGTCTTAATTTGATCAACTAATTTACTATAATTATCCTCTTTGAGAATGGCACATCTTGCCATCAATTGAATTCCTAAATATCTCACTTTCTTTGCTATCTGTATATTTATTCTCTCAGTCAATTCATTTTCTTGAGGTTTAGTCATATTTTTAACTAACATTTTAGTTTTTTTCCTTGTTTACCTTCAAACCTGCTACTTCCCCATATTCTCCCAGTACTTCCATTAGCCTCACACCAGACTGTAATGGCTCTTCAATAATGAACACAAGGCCATCTGCAAAGGCTCATATTTAAAAAAAATCTTTCTTAATTTCTAAGCCTTTAATTTGTTTATCTTTCCAAATTATTCTAGTCAATACTTCGAAGGATAATATGAACAATAACGTTGATAATGGTCATCCCTCTCTAGTGACTTTTTGTATTTTAAAACTTTGAGTTGTTTCACCATTAACTACTACTTTGGCCTCCTTGGAATAAATTGTTTTAAACATATTTATGAAGTTCTCACCAAATTCCATATATCTTAACTGATTTAACATAAAGTCCCATTTGACATAGTCAAACACTTTTTGCACGTCAACCAATATTAACGCCATTTGTTTTTCGTTGTGAACTTCATCATATTCCAACATGTCCAATATGGTCCTGATATTATTTCTTATACGCCTTCTTGGCAAAAAAACATTTTGGTCGACATGAATAAATTCATTAAAAAATCTTTTTAACTTTTCGGCCATGGTAGCCATGAATATTTTGTAGTCCGAATTTAGCAACGATATGGGTCTATAATTTTTAATGAGTGTCAAGTCAGAACTCTCTTTTGGGATCAATGTAATGTTGCCTCCTCTCATGAAACTGGAGCTTTTGCATCTTTTAGAACTGCCTTAAATACTTCTAATAATACTGGACCTGAAGACTCTTGTAAGTTTTTATATATTTCTGATGGTAGTCCATCGGGACCTGGTGTTTTGTTATTTTTCTGTCTTTTGATTGCATCTGTTAATTCTAAGAGTGTTATATTTTTATTCAACATGATCTTTATGTCTTCTGGAACTTTAGATAGTTTGGCTTTCTGAAAACATCGTGTTAGTTTATCTTCACAATTACATTCTTCCTCTGCATATAGTTTCTTATAAAACTCACAAGTTAAGTTTCTTTTTCCTTCGTTTTGGTGTTATCTTTCCCCCTTCGTTATATAGTTTACTAATCCACCTTCTATCCTTCTGTTTCTTCAATCTATAGGCTAACCATCGTGCCAGTTTATTTGCATTTTCGAAGAAATTTTGTTTAGTACATTTTATTTGTTATGCTAGGTCTTCTTTCTCAATAATTATGTTTGATTACATCCATTTGTTGCTTCAGCTCCCGTCTATGTGGTTCTTCTTGCAATTCTTCTAATCCAGGGGTGAAATGCTCCCAGTTCGGACCGGATCGCCCAATCCGGTAGTTCGGAGAACTGGTAGCAAAAATCCCTGCCCCCCCCCCCCATTGCCCAGCTGAGCCACGCAATCATCAGAGGCTTTTTTTATTATTTTTAAAAGCATTTTTTTTACAACCTCTTTGGCCGAAAAAATGCTTTTAAAAGTAAAAAAAAAAAGCCTCTGATGATCGCGCAGTTCAGCTGGGATCATCAGAGGCTTTTAAAGGCATTTTTTCTACCACTTCTTTGGCCGAAGAGGTTATAGAAAAAATATTTTTAAAAGGAAAAAAAGCCTCTGCCAATCAGGCAAGTCAGCTGGGATCATCAGAGGCTTTAAAAAAAAAAAAAAGAAAGCCTCTGCCGATCAGGCAAGTCAGCTGGGATCATCGGAGGCTTTAAAAGCATTTTTTTTACAACCTCTTCAGCCAAAGAGGTTGTAGAAAAAATGGTTTTAAAAGTAAAAAAACAAAAAAGTTGGCCACGTCCACTCAGTCATATTACACACACCCCCACCAAGCCACGCCCACAGAACCGGTAGTAACAAATTTTACATTTCACCACTGCTCTAATCTACTAAATTCTTCCTCGAGCTTCCTCCTGGAAGCAAGAAGCCGAGAACACCAGACTGAAGATGACGAATGAGACTTCGTCGAAACATCGCCAAGACACTTCCAATTTTACGTGGGAGAAAACCCGAATAACCAAAGACCTACATATATATATATATATATATATATATATATATATATATATATATCACATATCATATCATATCATATCATATCATATAAGCTATAATAAATATAAAGCAATGTAAATATTAACAAAAATAATTAGATGTCTTATAATTCTAAGATACTTGTATCATACAATAGTTCTTAAGTATCTATATCCTACAACAATCCAAAGCCTGAATAGATTGACAGGGGAGTGAGATATTATAATATCACTTAATATTAATGATTCTTTTCACCATAGCGACTATCATCTAATTTAAAATTAATCTCCTTGTTAATACATATATAAGTCTGCGCAGCAAGCTCAATAGACATAGAAAGTCTCTA
Source organism: Ptyas mucosa (assembly GCA_012654045.1). Lineage (NCBI taxonomy): Eukaryota > Metazoa > Chordata > Lepidosauria > Squamata > Colubridae > Ptyas > Ptyas mucosa. The sequence continues at coordinate 533,205 of WNWU01000395.1, read as the reverse complement.
ACCCTCATAATGCAGTCAAGTTCGTGTTTTGAGTAAATTCTTGTAGTCCTTTAAGTTCAAAATTTAGTTGTGTATTTGTTCTTACAGTCAGGCAGGTCTTAGACTACAGGCTTCCCTTCTTTCTGAAGCAAAATTAATCTTACTTATTTTATTTTCTCTCCCCCCCCCCCCCTTTTGTACTTTGCCTGTGTCAATTTTCTCCTTGGCCTTTTCTCACTTGCCTCTTTCTGTATTACTTGGCATTCAAGATGTCCACCTCCTCGTCTACATCAGCACTTTTCACTTTCCCGCTTTCTGTTGTTCTAATTTCTTATCTTTAAGTTCTTTGCAGTTCTTTGAAGAAGAGAAAAACCACCCTTAATCCACCATGTTGCAGTATACGCTTCTGTGCCTGTACTTTTTTTCCCGCCGCTATTCCACCGAGGGGGAACTTTCCCCTCCTTCTTTCTCAGGCCCCCTTTTTCTCCTTGTTCCCTTGCCAGAAATCCTCCAGAAAGTTTTTTTTTCTTCCAGAATCACTCACGTGGAGTTGCCAAGATTAATTCTTCCAGATTCAATTGTACCATCGTTCCACTATTGCACCACCGATCCTCGTCCAACTGTCAGTTCTTCATGGCCGCCATATTGGGCTGTCTCCTTCCCCTGTCTCTGAGGCTTCTCCTGTCTCTCCCAATCCCAACCACCATCTGGGAATGCTCAGCAGGATGCCTCTCTCTTCCAGTCCCCCGCCAAGGGACCTCAGACTCCAAAAAGTCTACCGAGCGGTTGGTAGCGGCCGTGGAAACAGCATCCGGAACCAGAGAAACTGTCTCACACACCCGCCCTCCCTGACAGCTGTCCCCCCCCCCACCAAACTCATCTTCTCAAGATGGTCACCATGTTATGATAGAAGCCATAACTGTAGCTCTAATACAAATACTTCTATTTCTAAAGGTCTCTTCCATTTCAGATTCTTGCCTATTTGAGGAATGTGCGGTTCAACAACAGTGCTGGAGATGAAGTCCTCTTCTCAAGAGATGGACTGGGATCTGCTCATTATGATCTTCTCAACTGGGTTCTCCTCCCTAATAAATCTTTTGTCCCCATGAAGGTTGGGCAAATAAATCCTGAGGCTCCCCCAGGCCAAGATTTCACCATTAATTCTGATGGAATCACCTGGGCCACAAAGGTAAGCTGCAAGTAATTTTCTAAATTCAGGGAAAGATTAATTCTCTTCCTGAGATGCACAATATCTTTTTAACTTGAAAAATTTTCAATTGAGTCAGAAATTATGGCAGTCATTTGGTGAAAAATCTGCTTTGCATATAATACCTGATTTATGCAAAGGGTTAGGCTTGGGAACAACATCTGCTTCAAATGCAGGATGCAATTACAGCAAGCAACAGTGATTTCCATGGACCATTGTCACTCAGTTGTATCCTTCTTGGTTCTTTCTTTTCGAAATGCTGTAGTTGAGTCACAAGCCTTCCTTTTCAGGAAGAAACCCCAGTAACAATCTCCAGCATCTGTTGGTAAATTGGGAGTGCCACTGGCCTGAATCCCTCAGCTGCTGTTCCTGGTTTTTTTGTTTTTGCTTTTTATTTATATACCGCCCTACTCCCGAAGGACTCAGGGCGGTGAACAGCCACAATAATAAAACACATAAATACAAAATTTAAAAGCAGAATAAAACCAAATTAAACAATTTGGCCAACAACAAATTTAAAACACCCCTATAATTAAGAACAGAATTAAAATTTGCATCTTAAAAGGGAAAAGGGAAAAATTAGGCCAGGCCAGCCTGGTGGAATAAAAAGGTCTTGATGGCATGGCGGAAGGTGCGTAGATCCGGGATCGTACGTATCTCCAGGGGGAGCTCATTCCAGATAGTAGGTGCCCCCACAGAGAAGGCTCTCCCCCTGGGGGCCGCCAGTTGACATTGTTTGGCTGACGGCACCCGGAGGAGCCCCTCTCTATGAGAGCGTACCGGCCGGTGGGAGGCTACTGGTGGCAGCAGGCGGTCCCGTAGATAACCAGGTCCTAAGCCATGGAGCGCTCTAAAGGTAGTAACCAAGACCTTGAAGCGCACACAGAAGACCACCGGGAGCCAGTACAGCTTGCGCAGGAGAGGTGTTACATGGGAACGCCATGTCGCTCCCATAACCACCCGTGCGGCCGCATTCTGCACCAGTTGGAGCTTCCGGGTGCACCTCAAGGGGAGCCCCATGTAGAGAGCATTGCAGTAGTCCAGGCGGGAAGTGATGACGGCATGAGTGACCGTGCGTAAGGAGTCCCAATCCAGAAAGGGACGCAACTGGCAAATCAGGCGAACCTGATGAAAAATCCTCCCGGTCACGGCCGTCAAGTGTTCTTCTAAAGACAGCCGTGAATCCAGGAGGACGCCCAAGTTGCGAGCCCTATCCGAGGGGGCCAGCATTTAGCCCCCAATAGTCAGTGATGGCACCAACTGACTATATCAGGACGTCAGAAACCACAGCCACTCGGTCTTGGATGGGTTTTTGATAGACAAGGGTAGAACAGTTTCATTAGAAGAGATTCTGAACATAGAAATGGGAATCTGGAATAGAAATAGGAATGTGGGAACAAATTAAAGAAGCATGTTCATTGATATTTCTCTTTCAGACCATCCCCTTTGCCAGGTGTAGCATAAAGAGGTGCCATGTAGGAGAGAGGAGAAGAGTTCCAGAGGGCAAGCAGGTTTGCTGCTACCTGTGTGATGCTTGTCCAGAAGGGACCATTTCTAATCAGACAGGTAGATCAGACTTTAAATCTTAATCCTCTAGAATCAAGGAGGACATTCCTTAAATCAATATATTTTTGTTATTGTTGTCATTTCTGATGAGATTAATATCCACTCATACTTTTCAGCAGAACCCATCAGTAAACTACCCTACCTTTCCTAATCCTCAGCAATTGCTTGCAGGATAGATATAGGGCACAATTTGTGAATACCCAATATGCATTTCTACTCCTACTCTAATATCCAATTGGGAAAACCAACTTCCAATCCAATTTGCAGGTAGGTCAACAGTATAAAGGCAGCACTCATATCATTTATGCAGGAGGGATAATGTGCATGGTAGTTAAAATCCTTAGACAAACACTCTTGATTTCAGATGCAGCTCACTGTGAACCCTGCCCAGAAGACCAATTTCCCAACAAGGACAAGGACCAATGCATTGCCAAGAAGATCCTTGCCTATCAAGACACCCTGGGATACATTTTAGTTTTTCTTGCTCTCTTTTTCTCTCTGATCACTTCTGCAGTCCTGGTGATTTTCTATAAGCATCATGACACACCGATTGTCAAGGCGAACAACCGAGATCTCACCTACATCCTGCTGGTCTCCCTTCTGTTCTGCTTCCTCTGCTCCTTCCTTTTCATTGGTCAACCTGGGAAGGTCACCTGTCTCTTCCGACAATCTGCCTTTGCCGTTCTCTTTTCCCTGGCAGTTTCCTCTGTGTTGGCAAAAACTGTCATGGTGGTTCTGGCTTTCATGGCCACCAAGCCAGGGAACAGGACAAGGAAACTCTTAGGAAAACCACTGACCAACTCCATTGTCTTAGGCTGTCCCCTGGTCCAAGCAGTACTTTGTGCCACCTGGCTGGGAACCTCTCCTCCATTTCCCAGCTGTGAATTTCACTCTTTGTTTGGAGAGACCATCTTGGAATGCAAGGAAGGCTCAGTTTTAATGTTTTACATTGTCCTTGCCTACCTAGGTTTTTTGGCCTTCATCAGTTTCACAGTGGCCTTTTTGGCTAGGAAACTGCCTGACAGCTTTAATGAAGCCAAGTTCATTACTTTTAGTATGCTGGTCTTTTGCAGTGTTTGGATTACCTTCCTCCCCACCTACCTGAGCACCAAAGGAAAGTCCATGGTGGCCGTGGAGATCTTCTCCATTTTGGCCTCTGGAGCTGCTCTTTTGGCTTGTATCTTTTTCCCCAAATGCTACATTATTCTACTGAGGCCGGATCTGAATTGTAGAGAAAATATAGTAAGAAACAAGAATTTCTAACTAATGCAAAGATTGGCCTCATTTATATTTGTTTTTGAGGCATGTTTACAATGTGATAAATATCTAACAATGATGACATGGAGAGGAATCTGTCCATTAAATAATTCCTTATGAAGTGCTATGATTGGTCACTGTCAGATCCACTATCTTTGGCTTGGCGCCTTGCCATCAAAGAACCAGTGGGGAGGGGGGAACAAATGGTCAATAAACCTGTATACAGATATGATGGGAATTAGGAAGGGGGGGGGTGATATCTGAAGAAGAGCAGACCAGCATGGAACCAGTTTGTACCAGTCTTGAGGGCCATAGTCCCTGAGAGTGGAATTTCACCAACCCCAAACATCTTAGTGCTTTCAAAACATCTAGGCGAAGCTGCATTGGTCGGTAATGGACTGGTCATGGGGGAAGGGCTGGGATGAAAGGAAAACGTTTGTACTGTTTCTGCGCGAATCTCAGATCTCTCCTGACTTTACTGCAGCCAGCATCTTTTAGTAAAAGAATATTTCACTTCAACCAAATGGAGTCGAGGGTCTTTCTTTCCATAAGGGATCAAACTGGGGCAGGTCTGACAGTCAAAAACACTTGTTGTCACCAACAATCAGCCAGCCTTTTGTTTATAAAGTCTTTGAAGTGTCCTCAATGACACCTGTGTGTTTATTATTTCAAGGACATTGTTTCATGTTATTCCTTTTAATGGATTTCTTTTAAGGATTAGTTTTTTAAAGGGTTGGGTTTACGATCTGTGTTTCTCAGCCTGTATATTTGTTTCCCGTAGATTTCTGGGGCTTTATAAAATTTCCTTCTATTGTTCAACTTTTTTTAAAGTGGTAGAGTTTAAATCCCCCATCCATTCATTTATGCTATGCTGTCTCATCAATTTGGGGCAGTTTTCAGGTTGGGAGGGATGAGTGAAGAATATCAGTACTGTAGTCTATGAAATATTTTAATCATGTCTTGTGCCATTCACCTCTTGGAGCTCCTCAATAAACAATGGTGTTCTGTGATATTGATGTGCACAGAGAGTCTGCACAGGCATAATTCAATCCAGAACCAACATCACAATCAAATTTCCTTTTATGAGTATATGTTCCCAGGGCATGACTGTAGACCCAGCTTCCTAGTTAAAGTCAGGAGGCACCTGAAAATCATCCAGTCCTGTGATATGTAGTGCTTTAAAGGTGTTAATAACCCCTGTTCTCCTTGAGGTGGTTGTTAAATGACTCACGGGTACTTAAGTCTCCTTCTTTGAGGAAGATGGGCAGTTCAAAAATATAAATAAATAAACAAAAAATAAATGGAGCATGGGGTGCCTAAGGCATGGGTAGGCCCTTGGGCCCACCTGCCCAAGAGATCTCAAGGCTCCTCCATGTCCTGAGTCATCCTGGGCTCTGCTTCCTGGCCCTCGGGAGAATGTCCTCCAATTTACAGGGTCTTTTTAAAATATAAATTTAAAATTTGATACGTTAATAACGGCTTTGAACCAAACCCAGGATAATAGCCAGTGGTGAAATCCAAATTTTTTACTACCGGTTCTGTGGGCGTGGCTTGGTGGGCATGGCATGGAAAGGATATTGCAAAATCTCCATTCCCATCCCACTCTGGGACCAGCCAGAGGTGGCATTTGCCGGTTCTACAAACTACTCAAAATTTCTGCTACCGGTTCTCCGAACTACTCAAAATTTCTGCTACCGGTTCTCCAGAACCTGTCAGAACCTGCTGGATTTCAGCCCTGATAATACCCCAAAACAGAAAATAACAATTGATTTTGCACATCGTGGAATTGGAATCCAATCTGTTGCTGCAAAATGTGAAGAAGAAAGAACCTGATCTGAAAATTAGAGATTTGCCAGAAAAGATTGAAAGGAATATGAATGTGAATACAAGAAATTCTGAGATAATGGAATAGATGAATGATGGGCTGGACTTCCTTGGCGAAATGAATGCTGTCTTTTTAAAGAGGCTTTTGGAATGATGCATGCTGCAGAGAGATTGACAACAGAGACTTATGAACTTGGGAAATGAGATGCAATTTATGGGAAAGTTCTCAATTAAAATCCTAAGGAAAGATTGTTTTTTTTTTTTTTATTAAAAGCCAAACAAGAGATTTCATCCTAGACATATCAGAGGTAATGATGTGGTTATTGGTGACACATAAGAAGCTGTTTTGGACTTTTTATGTGTTAAATACAATAATAGATTGGTTACAGGGGGCTTTGAAGTTTAACTTTGCTGTTGATTATCTGGTTAACTATTATTTCTTCATAAATATAATGTATGACAGGTCAAATATGTTAGAAATTATGTTCATATATAGCACAGAGCAAACAAAGAGAACAGTCACCATGTGCTTTTACTACTTAACTGTTTAACTGTAACAGGAAAGTTTCCTGTAACAGGAAACAGGAAACTCTACAAAAGAGCATACAGCAGTGATGGCTAACCTTTTCCGGACCAAGTGCCAAAGTGTGCGTGCATGCGCCCAAACCCCCAAAATACAATGCATGTGCAGCCCGCATATGCCCCCCACCCCTGCACATGCACATGTGCCCCCGCATGTACCCCACCCACCCCCCGCATGCACGTGGCCACCTGCATGCCCCCCATGCATGCACGCCCCTCCATGCTTGCGTGGCAGAGACATGACCACCAATTGGCCAGCAGGAGGCATACATACGCATGCGTGGCAGAACTGAACTTAGACGACGGTTTGCATGCCCACAGAAAGGACGCTGTGTGCCACCTGTGGCACATGTGCCATAGGTTCGCCATCACGGGCATAGAGAATATACCTGTGATGGCGAACCTACGGCACGGGTGCCACAGGTGGCACGTGGAGCCATATTGGTGGGCACGCGAGCTCAGCTCCATTGATTTTCAGGCCTGCTGGGCCCACCAGAAGTCAGGAAACACACTGTTTCCAGCCTCCGGAGGGCCTCTTGAGGGTGTGGGGGAGGCCGTTTTGCCCTCCTTGGGCTCCTAGAAAGGCTCTGGAGCCTGGGGAGAGCGAAAAATGGGCCTACCAGGCCCACCGTGCCATTGTGTGCCAAAAGCAGGGGGAGTGGCAGGGGGCATAAAATTATGGATGTGGGCACACGTGTGTGACCTCCCCCGCACTCCCCCCGCTTTTGGCACGCAATAGCAAAAAGGTTAGCCATCACTGGAATATACCATAGATCCAAATTTGTAAACACTGCCATCTACTGCCTGAATACTACTGTAGTTGTTGCATAAAAATACATTCCAACAATGAAGTCCAACAAAACAGATGTAGATATTTATAAATCTTGGACCTATTTTGCAAGAGGGAAAGCTATTATTGTTGCAATATATTTGTCAGTGCTCAACCCGGGGGAATAATAGGAGCGTCATTTTTTGTCCTTTTAACTCACTTTTTTTTAAAAATATTTTTGTCTAGTTTTGTTTTGTCTTGCTGAATTCCTCCTCTTTGGGTTTTGTATTTAAATTTTCTGAATAAAATAAAACAATTATGGTTAAAAAAAGAATTCAAACTGAGAATGTTCTTCCCCATCCAACAGCCTTTATGCACGAGGGCAAAACTGTGACAGCATGGCTTGTCAGGCAATAGTTGCACAATGGAATATCATCAACGTACAGATCAGTTGCCTCTGGTTCAGACCGGTTCTATAGAACCGGTAGCAAAACTGACGGGAGGCTCCGACCACTGACGCTGACGTCATCAGAAGCAATCTGTGCATGCACCCACTAACACTCACACTATCTGAGCAAACTATGGCACAGGCCAAAATCCATCTTGTGTGCAGGAGCTCAGCTTCATGTAGGTCAAATACAAAACTTCACCATGACTCTCAAATCCATCTGCTCTGTGCATTACAAGAAGAGACGCAAACATGTTTCCCATGCTGGTGTAGGAAGAGAAGCTGTTGTTAAGTGGGTAGGAGAATGCCTGTTCCTTGCAATTATCAGAAGAAGAATTAATTCTTAAACCATCCCCTGTGGATTTCTAGACACAACATCCTTCCAAGATAAAATCTGCTTTAAAAAATATCTCTGAGTGGGAGCAGGACATGTCAACGTAGCTGGTCTTGCACAGAGTTAACTCCTGGGATAGCCCAAAGACAGGTAAGAATCCATCTGAATAGAGCTGGAAGGGACTTTGGAGGTCATCTAATCCAACTCCCTGCTCAAACAGGAGACCCTATGCAAGAAGGAGACACCAGGAGCCGTGGTGGTGCAGTGGTTAGAATGCAGTATTGCAGACTAATTCTGCTGACTGCCAGGAGTTCGGTCCTCACCGGCTCAAGGTTGACTCAGCCTTCCATTTTTCTGAGCTCAGTAAAATGAGGACCCAGATTGTTGTGGGCAGGAGGCTGACTCTTTAAACCACTTGGAGAGGGTTATAAACAGTGGTGGGATGCAACCAGTTTGCACCACTTTGGGAGAACCGGTTGTTAACTTTCTGAGCAGTTTGGCAAACTGGTTGTTGGGAGAAATTATTAGGGCAGAGAACCGGTTGTTAAATTACTTGAATCTCACCACTGGTTATAAAGCACTGAGAAGCGGCATATGTCTAAGTGTTGTTGCTATAAAATTTCAGATAGGTGGTTGTCCAGCCTCTTCTTTAAAAACCCCCAGTGATGAAGCACCCACAACTTCTGGTGGCAAGCTGTTCCACTGGTTAATTGTCCTCACTGTTAGGAAGCTTCTCCTTAATTCCAGGTTGCTTCTCTCCTGGATTAGTTTCCATCCGTTGTTTCTTGTCCTGCCTTTGGAAAGAAAAAAGCATTGTTGATATCAATTTGTCCTGGGAGAACACCCAGATAGCACGGGTGACATCTATTGTGTGCTAAAGCTGTGATAAGATTTCAAGCGCTGCCTGCAATTCAGCTTCTGCACAAACTTTGATTTCTGGTCTAGGAAGGAAGGTGACAAAAATGACTGGGCTGCCTCACCTGTTGTTGCTGCTGCTATTCTGGCTCCTGCCACCACCTACTGCGAAGAGGCTGCAAACCATATGTGTGTTAAGGAGCTATTTAAAATCACCAAGAAGCTACTATAGGGCTGGTGATCTCATTATTGGTGGGAATCTGCCTCTGGAAACCTTGCTTCTGCCCAAAGATCCACGCTTTCAAAAAGACCCATTCGTGCTTTCTATACCAACTTTGTAAGTTCCACCTTGATGGGAATTAAGTAGAACATTTCCCATTGAATCATAGGGCTGGAAAAGACCTTCTAGTCCAGCCCTCTGCTCAAGGCAAGAGCCTCATACCATCCCAGTCAAATTTTTATCTGGTCTATTTTTTGAAAACCGCCAGTGTTTTAATAAACGACTTAGATGAGGGAATAGAAAGGGAATTTACCAAATTCGTGGATGATACTAAGCTGGCAGGAATACCCTAGAACCGTGATGGCGAACCTATGGCACGGGTGCCACAGGTGGCACGTGGAGCCATATTGGTGGGCACGCGAGTTCAGCTCTGGCACGCATGCCAGCTGATTTTGGGCCCTTCTGGGCCCACCAGAAGTCAGGAAACACACTGTTTCCGGCCTCTGGAGGACCTCGGGGGGGGGTAGGGAAGGTCGTTCTTGGCCTCCTCAGGCTCCTAGAAAGGCTCTGGAACCTGGGGAGAGCAAAACACGGGCCTACTGGGCTCACAGTGCCATCACGTGCCAAAAGCGGGGGGGAGCACGGGGGGCGGGGCACATAGAATTATGGATACGGGCACGCGTGCGTGTGACCCCACCATGCTCCCCCCACACTTTTGGCACGCGATGGCAAAAAGGTTAGCCATCACTGCTCTAGAACCATGATGGCGAACCTATGGCACGGGTGCCACAGATGGCACACAGAGCCGTATCAGTGGACACGCGAGCGTTGCTGTAGCTCAGCTCCAACGCGCATGTGTGAGCCAGCAGGCTGATTTTTGGGACACCGGAAGTTGGGAAATGGGCTGTTTCCAGCCTCCGGAGAGCCTGTGGGAAGGGGTGGAGCATTTTCGCCCTCCCCAGGCTCCTAGAAAGCCTCTGGAGCCTGGGGAGGGTGAAAACGGGCCTACCAGGCCCACTGTGCCATCACGTGCTAAAAGCGGGGGGGGCGTGCATGCGCTGGGGCGGAGCGCATTGAATTATGGGTGTGGGCACACACGTGGGCGACCTCCCCACGCTCCCCCTGCTTTTGGCACGCGACAGCAAAAAGGTTAGCCATCATTGCCCTAGAAGATAGGCTCAAGATCCAGATGGATCTCGACAGACTTGAAACCTGAGCCCTATCTAACAAAATTGAAATTCAATGTAGAGAAATATAAAGTCTTACACTTAGGCAAGACAAACCTAAAGCACACATATAAACTGGGGGAAACCAGGCTTAATAGCAGTAACTGTGAGAGGGATCTTGGAGTCTTAGTGGACAACCAGTTAAATATGAGCCAGCAGTGTGCGGCAGGAGCCAAAAAAGCCAATGCAATCCTAAATTGCATGAACAGAGGGATACAATCAAGATCAAGGGAGATACTAATACTACTCTATAAAGCCTTAGTAAGACCACACCTAGACCACTGCATCCAGTTTTGGTCACCACACTATAAAAAAGATGTTGAGACCATAGAAAGAGTGCAGAGAAGAGCCAGCAGGATGATTTATTTATTTTATTTTATTTTATTAAATTTATATACCGCCCTTCTCCCCGAGGGGACTCAGGGCGGTGAACAGCCATAAATAAAAAACATATATACAAAATTTAAAAGCCAAATAAAACCGAATTAAACATTGGCCCCAATATTTAAAATCCCAATTTACAATATTAAAACCCCAAATTTAAAATATTACAATTTAAAATTTCTAAATTATTTTACAAAAGAAGGGGAAAAGGGAAGACTTAGGCCAGGCCCGCCTGGTGGAACAGGAAAGTTTTTAACTCACGGCGGAAGGCACGAAGATCCGGGATCCTCCGTAACTCCGGGGGGAGCTCGTTCCAGATAGTGGGTGCCCCCACAGAGAAGGCTCTCCCCCTGGGGGCCGCCAGCCGACATTGTTTGGCCGACGGCACCCGGAGGAGCCCCTCTCTATGGGAACGTACCAGTCGGTGGGAGGCTATTGGTGGTAGTAGGCGGTCCTGTAAGTAAGTGATGAGGAGACTGGAGGCTAAAACATACGAAGAACGGTTGCAGGATCTGGGCATGGCTAGTCTAGTAAAGAGAAGGACCAGGGGAGACAGGATAGCAGTCTTCCAATATTTGAGGGGCTGCCACAGAGAGGAGGGAGTCCAGCTGTCCACACACAAACACCAGTCTGGTGGCTTCCTGTACTTCAAATGTTGTGTGCTTTTCTCATTAAACTGCCAAGCTCTCGGTGTACCGATATTGTGACATCCCCCACTGGTGTCCTGTGTTGACCAATGGTGACCAGGCCTGAAGAAGCTGCTTAAAGAGGAGATCCAGATCAACTGGAAGGATTATAGCCCCTGGAAGAAATTGAAGGAAGAAGGGATGATAGAAGGGTGTAAAACAGTCCATGATGGTGCTGGGAAAACGTTTCTCTCACAAACCCACCCATGTTTAACCAAAGAAGATCTTTTTTAAAAAAACCACCAACCCAATGAAATTTGGGGCTTCCTGTACCAAAATTCCCCACCACGAAGCAAGGCAAACTCCTCCCTCACACTTTCCTATAATATTCCCCAATGTTTTTTCTTACTATAGTCCCATAGCCAAGAATTACCAGCAGGTTCTGGCCTTGGTGTTTGCAGTCAGAGTGATCAACAAGGATCTGGTTCTCCTCCCAAACATCACTCTTGGCTTCCACATCTATGACAATCGCCAGATTGAGAGAGAGATTTCCTTCATCAGCCTCTCCTTGCTCTCCAGACAAGATCAAATGGTTCCAGGTTACAAGTGTGACAGACAGGACCCTCTGCTCTCTGTTGTTGGCGGTCTCAATTCCAAATCCTCAAGGCAGATGGCCTCCATCTTCAGCATCTTCAAGGTCCCACAGGTAAGGAGGTTCCTTCAGATACAGGTATGGAGTAGACAAACAACACATAGAAACCAAGATGAAACTAAGTATTGTAGGAAGTTAGCACCCACCCCTTTCCTAGAGGAATGAAATATTTTTAGGAAATATTTTAAAAAGGCAGAATATTATATTTCTGGATGAGAAATGGATAAGCGTGTTCTGAAGTAGCTCCCATCTTCCTGCCCCCACCCTTTGTCAATGGGCCATTAAGGCCTGGGCCAGTCTATTCTACATAACAAAGATCTACCTCCTTCAGGCAGAGCCATAGTAGGAATTGCCAAAGATCCAACAAAGATAGGATTAGCCCTCTACACAATAGCAACCGAAACTCACCACATGATGACCTGGGAAACACATGTGACCATCAGCCAGCAAGGCTAGCTAAGACCACCACCCCCTGGAAGTCTGACAACCAATCAGGATACTCTTTCGGGCCCCCAGGAAATGCAAAGCCAGAAATAGCATAAAAACCCGAGGATTCACTGTATCTGCCCTTTTCTGTTCAGAAACTTAAGCCATGTGATCCTGTCCACCATTAAACCATCTTTCCAAGCAATCTCCATGTTTCCAGTGTCTTTTTCCCCACTTGGAGCAGAACCCAGAAGGATATTTCTTCCTACAGTATGCTTTGGGGGGACATAAGAGGAATGTGTGATTTAAAGAATGCATGCAATATTTTATGTGTCAAATAACCCAAAAGAGATAGATAATGACATAATTCTGAAATGTTCCACTTGCTGAGATAAATTCCTTCCTAATTTATTCTTCAAACAAATGTATCCAGATTTTTGGTGCAGTATTTTCTGTGGGGACACGGTGGCTCAGTACCTAAGACGCTGAGCTTGTCGATCGAAAGGTCGGCAGTTCGGCGGTTCAAATCCCTAGTGCAGTGTAATGGGGTGAGGTCCCGTGACTTGTCCCAGCTTCTGCCAACCTAGCAGTTCGAAAACACGTAAAAAATGCAAATAGAAAAAGAGGGACCATCTTTGGTGGGAAGGTAACAGCGTTCCGTGCGCCTTTGGCGTTGAATCATGCCGGCCACATGACCACGGAGACGTCTTCGGACAGCGCTGGCTCTTCGGTTTTGAAACAGAGATGAGCACCGCCCCCTAGAGTTGGGAATGACTAGCACATATGTGTGAGGGGAACCTTTACCTTATTCTGTGTATGAGGTTGATGGTTTGTTCGCTTGCTTTTTGACATGTCACAACATGCAACTGGTGGCTCTTCCTAAAAAGGAGAGAAGTTTAAGCCTGCCACTCAGAATGAGTCAGCATGACTGGTGGGGCAGGAAACAACACAATGGAACCCTTAAAGTCACCATAAAACTTCGTCTTTGAAAACAAAGATTCTCGCTTTCTCCAGCTCGGTGTTGGCTTTGAGTTCTCTCAAGGAGACAAAACAATTTATCCTTCCTTCTTCCGGATTAATCCCGAAGAATCTCCTCAGTATGTGGGTTTAGTCCAGCTGCTCCTGCATTTCCAGTGGAACTGGGTTGGGCTTCTGGCCCCCGAAAGTGACAATGGAGAACATTTCATCTCAACTCTGACGCCAATGCTCCAGGAGAAGGAGATCTGCCTGGCCTTCACTGAAAGGTTGAAATCGGATTTTTTTGCTTCTACAATGTGGAACGTATTTCATACTTCCAAAACCTGGTCCAAAGCTGAGGTGATTATTCTGTTTGGAGACTCCGGTAGTATCATAAATGTAGTGATGACAATGAAAGTTCATGAAGAATGGACAAAGACATCATTTTGCAAAGTTTGGATCTTAACTTCCCATTGGAAAGTTAGTATGGGGGAATCCCAAGACATGTTCAAAGATCTAAATCCTTTCCATGGGGCTTTGCATTTTAGGGACCACACCGGGGATATCTCAGAATTCAGTCATTTCCTCCTGTCTTTGGACCTTTTCAACCCACAAGGGGACGTCTTTCTCCCACAATGGTGGGAAAAAGTCTTTGACTGCAAGTTCTACAAACCAGGGGAAATTTCTCCAGGCTGGAAAAAAACATGTACAGGAAAGGAGAATTTGCAGAAGCTGCCAATTTACATTTTTGAAACAAGCATGACAGGAGAAAGTTACAATATCTACAATGCCGTTTATGCTCTGGCGCACGCTTTACACGCAATGGATGGATCCAGAGTGCGACCGACCCTGATGAGGCTAGGAAAGAGGAACTTAAATGTCCAGTCATGGAAGGTAATTTCTGTGGCTTTTTACTCAGTCCACAGATTCTTAGAGAGGAATCTTCCCGTATGCATTTCTTCAATTACTGATTAAACGTCTGCATGCTGCCATGTGAATACATCTCAGTACAGATTAAAACAACAAACACATAAAAACTATAATATGAATTCAGTATAATCTTGGAAAGGGTTAGAAGGGAGAAACGTGTCTGAAGTGGTAAAAGGTCTTCTTCTTGGGCAGGGGGATGAACTAGAACAGTGATGGCTAACCGTTTTGCCATCATGTACCAGGAGGGAGGGGGCAGGGGGGTTGTCCACGCGTGTGCCCACATTCATAATTCTATGCACCCTGCCCCCGTGCATGTACGCATGACCTCCCCCCCGCTTCCCCCGCTCCTGGCACTCGATGGCCTGGTATGCCCATTTTTCTCTCTCACCTGGCTCCAGAGCCTTTCTAGGAGTCTGGGGAGGGCAAAAATGGCCTCCCCCACCACCACCACCACCACCATCCCCCGGAGGCCCTCCAGAGGTCAGAAATGGCCCGTTTGCCAACTTCCAGTGGAACCGGAAGTGAAGACACTCACTTCCCACTCGGAAGTTTGAGAGTTCAATCCTAGGTAACAGCAGATATTTCTCTCCTAGGGTGCAAAAAAAAAAAATCTGTTGTGAACTCCCCGTAGGTGTCAGGAAGGGCATCCAGCCAGTAAACACTCAGCTCCATCCAGCCAACCCAACTGTACCCCGAATTAAGGGATTACAGGGTCATAAACAGGGAAGTTGTTAAGTCTTAGTTCATTCTGAGCCTTAGCTTTTCTGACTTCATCTTTGCAGATTTGGGCTATATGCTGGTATTCTGCTTCAGTTATATGTCCTTCTTTCCACTTTTTATACTTGTCCTTTTTATCTTTCAATTTATCAGAGAATCCTTTCTGCAACCATGCTTGTTTCTTCTGCGATCTCTTCTTTTTCTTTTCCGGCAGTATTCTGTAAAAAGTGGAGTTGAAGAGGCCAATGATAAAGTAAAACTTTTGTAGTGCTGGGGAAAGAGCCCAGATATTTGATGATATCCGTGATTGACCAGATCTCCATCAACGGAATTCCTCTAATTTCTCAGACATACCTCCATGACCTAAAATGATAGTCAACAAAGAAGGACAGAAACCATGATAACTTTGTGTGATCATCAGCCAATGTCCCCAATTACTGGAGGTGTGTTTTGTTTCAGGTTCTTTACTATTTGCGGAGTGTCCAATTTAACAACAGTGCTGGAAAGGAAATGTCGTTCTCAGGAAATGGACCAGGATCTTCTTGTTTTGATCTTCTCAACTGGGTTTTCCTCCTCAATAAATCTTTTGTGCCTGTGAAAGTTGGGCAAATAGAAACCAGGGTTCTCCCAGGCCATGATTTCACCATTAACGCTGATGCAATTGTCTGGGCAACTAAGGTGAGCCGGAAGAAAATGTAAGTTCAGGGGGGAAATTCATTCTCTCATATGGCAGTCATTCGGTGAAAAACTTGTTCCGCGTGTTACACACTTGAGGTCTGATTTGTGTCAGGATTCCAAGTAACATCCCCAACGAAATCAAACTCCGAGGCTTGAGTTTCCTCAAAGCTAATTTTAATTAGACATGTCATATTGGCACATCTGGGAAAACCCAAATTTGAGAGCTTCCGGGTTTTCCTCACCCAAAAGAAAGTTCAAGTCCTTGCCCTTCACCAACATGTCCATCACATGAACCAATCTGGTACCCTCCGGAACAGAAGATACCTCCTCATTCTTCTCAGCACAGCTGCAGGGCACAATGGCCTTGACTTTCTAGAAAGAAGGCTATTTTGACTACATATCATCTTCACTCCATACAATCCACCCCCTCCATTTTCCCACAGTAGAATTTGTGGCAGGTCTGAAGGCTCAAAGGTGAAAAGATGGCTTCCAGGTCTGACAATTTGTGTCAATCCATAAAGAGCTGGAATTGGGAAAAACTTCTGTTTGAAGTCCAGGATGAAGTATGAAGATGCAGCAATGACTTCCATGGAATAATCCCATTCAGTTGGTTCCTCATGATTCTTTATTTTTGAAAAGCTGCAGCTCAATGTCACAAGCCTTCTTTTGCAGGTTGCCATCCCAGTTCCAATCTCCAGCATCCACTGGTGAGTTGGGAGTGCCACTGGCCTGAATCCCCCAGGATATTTCTGGTTTTTGATAAACAGTAGAGAACCATTTCATTTGAAGATATACTGAGCATAGGAATAGAAATATGGAATAGAAATAGAAATGTGGAAATGAAATGATGAAGAATGATCACTGCTTATTTCATCTCAAGAATTTCTTTTTTCTCTTGCAGAAAAGACCCTTTGCCAGGTGTGGCATGAAGAGGTGCCATGCAGGAGAGAAGAGAAGAGTTCCAGAGGGCAAGCAGGTTTGCTGCTACCAATGTGACGCTTGTCCAGAAGGGACCTTTTCTAATCAGACAGGTAGAACACACTTTAAATGTAGACCTTCCAGGATCAAGGAAGCCATTCAGTAGATCAAAATACCTGTTTGTATTAGAAATTCTGTTTATGTAGCTCCACAGGCCAAACAAAGAGTACAGACACCATGTACTTTACTGCCCAATGGCTTTAACTGTAACAGGAAACAGGAAACTCTACTTAAAACAAAAGAGCCATAGATCCAAACTTGTAAACACTGCCATCTCCTGGCAGCAGTTGTTGGATAAAAATACATTCCAATGATGAATTCCAATGGTTTTTTTATATTTGTCATTTTTGGTAAGATAGAGATGCATTCATACTTTTCAGCAGAACCCTTCAATTTACAGATCTAAACTCCATAGACCACCTTTCCTGATCCTCAGCAATTTCATGCAGGATAGTTTCAGGGTGAAATTTATGAATCCCCAACTTGCATATTGACTCCTACTGTAACATCCAATTGGGAAAACGAACATCCAAACTTTTCCTAACGGAGTGGGCTTATGTGATTCAAGCTTTAATTTTTATTATTCGGAATATGCTGCTTCTGTCAGCTCTATCGATCTCTGAGAAAATAAATCTGCCAGAGAAAGAATAGATCCATCTATCTATACAAGCCGGGGTGGCGCAGTGTTCAGAGTGCAGTACTGCAGCCTACTTCTGCTGACCACCGGTTGCCAGCAGTTTGGCAGTTCGATTCTCACCAGGCTCAAGGTTGACTCAGCCTTCCGTCCTTCCGAGGTCGGTAAAATGAGGACCCAGATTGTTGGGGGCCATAGGCTGACTCTGTAAACTACTTAGAGAGGGCTGTAAAAACACTATGAAGCAGTATATAAGTCTAAGTGCTATTGCTATCTATGTCTGTTAAATAGAGCATAAGAGAACAAAAAAAGTCTGAATGATCAGATTTGAAGTACAGGGCAGAGACATTAAGGAAGGGATAACCAATGTACACAAAAACAAAACAGCAGCATTGTTGGCTAACAGATCTATCAGTCTTCTGTGGGGTCCAGTATAAAGTAGGGGGGAAAAACAAGTGGCAATTTCATACTGAAAGCCATAGAGGGCATTGAAGGGCCCAATGAATTGACATCTGAGTCCTTTCATCACTCTTTGTTTATTTTTTTTAAAATAAACAATAGACTCAGGGCGGCTTACAATGCGTTAAGCAATAGCCTTCATACTTTTGTATATTTATACAAAGTCAGCTTATTGCCCCCACAAACCGGGTCCTCATTTTACCCACCTTAGAAAGGATGGAAGGCTGAGTCAACCTTGAGCCTGGTGAGAATTGAACTCGCAGTAATTGTAGGCAGCTGGATGTTAAAGGCTGCTTTAGTAGGAGGCATTAGTCTGCTACGCCACTCAGGCTCCCTGAGTTGGCTACAGCAGAAAGAGGACACTCCCCAGGGACAGATAATGTTCATGGCACATGGCCCAGAAATCCTTAGACAAGCACTCTTGATTTCAGATGCCGCACACTGTGAACCCTGCCCAGAAGACCAATATCCCAACAAGGACAAGGACCAATGCATTGCCAAGAAGATCCACTTCCTTGCCTATCAAGACACCCTGGGATACACTTTAGTTTCTCTCGTTTTTTTTCTCTCTGTGACCACTTCTGCAGTCCTGGTTATTTTCCTTAAACATTATGATACACCAATTGTCAAGGCCAACAACCGAGATCTCACCTACATCCTGCTGGTCTCCCTGCTGTTTTGCTTCCTCTGCTCCTTCCTCTTCATTGGTCGACCAGGGAAGATCACCTGTCTCTTCCGACAGTCTGCCTTTGCCACTCTCTTTTCTCTGGCAGTTTCCTCTGTGTTGGCAAAAACTGTCATGGTGGTTCTGGCCTTCATGGCCACCAAGCCAGGGAACAAGACAAGGAAACTCTTAGGAAAACCACTGACCAACTCCATTGTCTTAGCCTGTCCTCTGGTCCAAGCAGTCATTTGTGCCACCTGGCTGGGAACCTCTCCCCCATTTCCTAACTTGGATTTTCAGTCACTGATTGGAGAGGCCATCTTGGAATGTAATGAAGGCTCAACTTCAATGTTTTACTCTGTCCTTGCCTATCTGGGTTTCCTAGCCCTCATTAGTTTCACAGTGGCCTTTTTGGCTAGAAAATTGCCTGATAGTTTTAACGAAGCCAAGTTCATTACTTTTAGCATGCTGGTCTTTTGCAGTGTTTGGATCTCCTTCCTCCCCACCTACCTGAGCACCAAAGGGAAGTCCATGGTGGCTGTGGAGATCTTCTCCATTTTGGCTTCTGGAGCTGCTCTCTTGGCTTGTATCTTTTCCCCCAAATGCTACATTATCCTACTGAGACCTGAGCTGAATTGTAGAGGAAATATAATCAGAAACAAGAACCTCTCAATAATGCAAGGATAGACAGCATTTATATTTGAGGCATGTTTAGAATGTGATAAATTTTCTAAAAGATGATAACAGGGATGAATTTGTCATTTAATGGAATTTTTTTAATGTTAAGGTTGTAAAGAAAATTCTCCCTGGGTGATGTCCACAAATGCAAGGTGCCACTGCATTGGAGGCTACACAGAAGCCTTATGAGTTAAGATCCAGACAAAGAGCCTTTACACACACAAAGAGGTTGAAACTGGCCAAGGGTGATAGTCATTCAGATAAGGATTCCTTTCAGGATTCAGAGATTCCACCTGTTAATTAACAAAAGATCCCTTTCTCTGACTGCCACCTCCAGCCTTAATATTAATTATGCAGGAAGCTAGTTGATAGGGTAAATAAGTAGGAAAAAAATCCCACATTTAGCCAATGACCGCCCCCTTCTGGCCATCCAGCTAATTGCAGCTCCTAATAATTCCCAGAGGGTGGGCTCTGTTTCTGGGAGGAACAAAAGAAAGGTATAAATATTTGTAAAGGTTAAATATTTGACAACTGTAACTTTCATTGCAATCTGTACTTATGCTCTCAAATAAACGATGCCTCTTTTCCAAGCAACTTGCCCTGTGTGTTCTTTATCTGACGTGGTTTAGTTCTGAATCCAGAACTTTCTTCTAACAGGATCAAACTCTCCATAAAACTAAATCTATACTCTACTGTTATGCCAGGTGCAGCTCAAAAATTGGACTAAATCTAGTTTAGTCTAGCTGCTCTTGTATTTCTACCTGTAGACAGCCGATTTGTCAGAGTGGACAAAGAGGCAAACGACTAGCAGAGCACATCCATGGACACCAACTGGCGGTCAGAAGAATCGACCATCAGCAGGTACATAGACATAAACAACATCTACACACCATTCAAAAGAGATAATTAACAAGCCAAAAAGGGAACAAAAAGACCAAACATCTCCTCACCAGCAATCAACACCCAAATAAGCAGCAGTTAACACCAAGATTAACATTAGACGTGCAATCAAGAAGCAAACAATACTTCAAACAGACTAACAATAAACAGCCCAGTCAAGGAAATACCAAGAGTCTCATCAACACTGACAGGGCAAGTCACTAGTATATAAACTGAGAGCAAACCCCACTCCCTTCTAGCACTGATGATGTCACCTAGTTTGGTAACAGAGATATTGACTGATGGACATACACACAAATCCAATCTAAATATAAAGAAGATGCAAAAACATATGAAATACAAAGAGAACAACATGAATTAAACAAAATTATACTAGGGGCAGTTGAGAAGCTAATTAGTAAGATATATGATTTTTTATTGCAATACAAAATGGAAGAGGAGACAGTGAAAGACACAATGATTAAATGGGCACAGAACTTTAATTATACAATAGATTTGGAGAGATGGGAAACAATATGGCAAGTAAATTCAAAATTAACATTATCCGCAGCATACAAGGAAAATCAGCTGAAGATGTTTTATAGATGGCATCTTCCACCGACAAGACTTGCAAAGATGTTCCCAAATAATACTTCAACATGTTGGAAGTGTAAGAAAACTCATGGAACATATTACCATCTATGGTGGACGTGCCTGGCAGCAAAAAATATTTGGACAAATATAAAGAAATGGCTAGAAAAAATAATAGAACTACCAATTGAAAGAAAGCCAGAAACATTCTTATTAGGAATATTCACAAGAACATACATCAAAGAAATAAAATATCTGATTCTGCATATCGTAACAGCTGCACGAATAACATATGCACAAAATTGGAAACAGGAAAAGACACCAACAGATGAAGAAGTGAAAGAAAAAGTTTTAGAATGTGCAGAGATGGACAAATTAACAAAAGAAATTAAAGAAAAAGAAGAGACAGACTATTACATAATTTGGAACAAATGGTATGAATGGTTTGGGACTAGAAATAAAGAACAATAAATACAGGCGAGAATTTAAGAATGTAAAATAAGTATATAACAAATATATAGAAATGTATAAAATTAAAATTATCAGTGTTAGAAAATACAATGTCACCAAAGAAAAAGGGACAATGAAGAAAATGAAACAGTAAGAGAGATACAGGGGAAAGGTACAAAACGGAAAAAGACCACTAAGAAACACTGGTTAAAAAGAGGATATATTTATATGTTGTATATTATGTGTTTGTCATATTGTGTTATAATAAAATATTAAAAATAAAAAAATAAAAAAAGAAGAAGCAAACAATACTTCAAACAGATTAACAATAAACAACCTGACTAAGGAAATATCAAGACCACTCCCATCAACACTGACAAGGCAAGATGAGAGCAAACCCCACTCCCTCCTAGCACTGATGATGTCACCTAGTATGGTAATGAAATGTCTGCAAGTAAACATCAAAGCTCAAAGAGCACTAAGGACCCCACAGTTGTCATTGTCTTCCTCCTCCTCCTCCTCCTCCTTCTCCTCCTCCTCCTTCTCCTCCTCTCCATAAACCCCACTCCCTTCTAGCATGGATGATGTCACCTAGTATGGTCGTGAAATGTCTGCAAGAAAACAACCAAGCTCAGAGAGCCCCAAGCACCCCTCAGTTTCATGCTAAATCAAATATCCAACTTCACCTTCATTCTCAAGTCCATCTCTGTAGGTTACAACAAGAGACATAAACATGTTTTTCCCCTTCTGGTATGTAAATGGATCTAGTAATAACTGGGTAGAACAATTGCTCTTCTTTGCAATTATCCATGGAACTGTAATTCTTATTCCCTGTGGGTTTCTATTCACAAAAATCTTCCCAGATAAAATCTGCTTTCAAAAAATATGCCTGGAGTTCCCCAGATGGGATGGCAGGACATGTGTCACCTCACCTTGTCTTGCAAAGAGCTCAATCCTGGGTTGGATGAGACTCAACTGGCCTTGGCTTTGTCTTTGGTCACAGCCCAAACACTTATAAAGGGAAGGATGGTTGATATAAATTTTGCCACAAAGCCATCCAGGTGGAACGACCTACCTCTGTTGTGCTAAAGTTCTGATGAGATTTCAAGTGCTACCTGCAATTTTTCCTTCTGCACAAACCTAGATTTCTGATCTAGGAGAGAAGGTGAGAAGAATGACTGGGCTGCCTCTCCTCCTGCTGCTGGTCTTCTGGCTCCTGCTTCCAATTTCTTCCAAGAGGATGCAAACCGTATGTGTGTTGACAAGGTCTTTGAAGATTCTGGAGGACTACTACAGGCCTGGTGATCTCATTATTGGTGGGAATTTGCCCCTGGCAACCACTGTTTTTTCCCCCAACACCCTACGCTTCCAGGAAGACCCATTCCAATGTCCTTTGAGAACTATGTAAGTTTTACCTGGAGGGGGAAAATGTAGATAAATACTTGGGTTTTTTGGGGATTCAGGGACCCTTTTAGAAAGACTGGTCCTTGTGAGGTTTGCAATGTCCTAGTGCAGAGTTTCTCATTCTTTTCTTTACCACTTAATTCCCTTAAATACATTTTGTGGTCATGGACCCCCAAGCTGCCGCGGGGTCTATGTTGAAAACCACTGCCCTAGTGTAAATCTTTGTGCCCTTTTAAATTTTTTTAAAAACCCAAGCTCATACAAAAAGGCTAGAATTCTTATTCTTCCTGATGAAAGTAAGGAAAATGAGGAAGCATAAAGAGTGAGGAGGGACAACACGTTAGGAATAAGCACGGGCCTCCTTAAGATGTTGACATACAATGTAGACACTCAAAGAGATGTTCAATGTTTTTCCAGTGTGGGGAACTGTAGAAACATCACAACTCAATCAATCAATCAGAATAGAGCTGGAAGGGATCTTGGAGGTCTTCTAGTCCAATCCCCTGCTCAAGCAGGAGACCGTATACAATTTGAGATAACTTCCAGTGATGGAACACCAGTAACTTCTGGAGGCAAATCATTCCACTGGTTAATTGTCCTCCCTGTTAATTCCAGGTAGCTTCTCTCCTTGATTAGTTTCCATCCATTGTTTCTTGTTTTGCCTTCAGGTGTTTTGAAAAATAAGTTGATCTCCTCTTCTTTGGGGCAGCCTCTCAAATACAGGAACACTGCTATCATGTCACCCCAGTCCTTCTTTTCTCTAGACTGGCCATACCCAGTTCTTGCAACTGTTTATTAGCAGTGCTCAAGAACAGTTTGCCCTTTAGGAAATCGATGCTGTGACCCACAGTGCATTCTTTTCTTTTTTCAAAAAGGTTTTTATTTATATTTCTCATAAATATATTTACATGTACAGTCTTTTATCCACCATTTTTCATTCATCTTATCTTTTAACTTTCATTTTTCATTTTTAATTATTTGGGGCTGCTCTTTTACCATTTACCCTTATTTTGCCACAACCTTTCTTCTTCTCCTCCCCTTCTCTTCCTTCGTCTATCTCCTCCTACTTTCTTCCTCTCCTTCTCTTTCCTACTTCCCCTTTCCTTCCCCACTCCTCTCTTCTTCCCCTTTTCTAACCTTCTCTCCTACTCCTCTTTCCTCTCCCTTTTCTTCCTCTCCTTTTCACTTTCTTCTCTCTCTCCCTCTCCTCTCTTCTTCCTTCCTCTCTCTCTACTCCTTCCCCCCTCTCTTGTTGTTTCCCTTTTCAGTTCAATCTAGAATGGTATTCGAGCAGCCCCGATTTTCTAATTATCTCTATTCTCATTTCTCGTTTCAATTTCTTATTTGATTAATAACTATATCTATTTCATCATTTGTGTACATTTGTATAATAAAAATTATACGCAGCATTCTTGTGCTCAGTAATGGTTGCCAGACCTGAAGAAGATGCTCCAAGTCAGGACCAGATGGATTAGGGAGAAAGAGGAGAAACTGGCAAAGAGCAAAGTGAAGATTGGAGTGACGATAGAGGGGAATAAAATGGTCTATGAGACGGAGAGGCTCTTCTTCTTTCTCACAAAGCCATCCAAATTTAATCAAGGAACAACCTTTGGGGGAAAAACCCAACAGAATATGGAAATTACAGCTCCAAAGAACACCAAAAAAGTCAAAGCAAACTCAACCAGCACTTACAAGTTTTCCTGTAATGTTCTCCAATGTTTTTCTCACTATAGAGTCATGCCCAAGAAATACCAGCAGTTCCTGGCCTTGGTGTTTACAGTCTCAGAGGTCAACAAGGATCTGGTTCTCCTCCCCAACATCACCCTTGGCTTCCAGATCTATGACAATCATCAAATTGAGAGGGAGATTTCCTCAATCAGCCTCTCTCTGCTCTCCACACGAGGACAAATGGTTCCAGGTTATCAATGTGACAGGCAGGACCCTCTGCTCTCTGTCGTTGGAGATCTCAACTCCAAATCCTCAAGGCAGATGGCCTCCATCTTCAGCATCTTCAAGGTCCCACAGGTAAGGAGCTCCTTCAGATGCAGTTATGGAGTAGGCAAACAACACAAACACACAGAGAAGCCAACAATGAAACCAAATGCGTTTTGGGGGGGACATACCAGGAGGAGGTGATTTAGAGAACGAATGCGATTGTCAAGGGTGAAACTTTGGCAGCTACATGCCTCTTCGTTTCAACTTGTTATTAGAGTAAGGGGAGGGGAAGGTGTTGCTTTCGAATGGGTTAGCTGGAGAAATGGAATTTCTGAAGACTGTGAGAGCCTGGAAACTTTTCAAGGACATCCTAACAGGTGTGACATTGAAGCAGATGGTTCCCATAACAAAGAGAACTTGTTTACATGGATTACATGAGAGCCCGGGGGTTTGGCTGGGAAAATCATTGTTTAATACTATGAACTGGTGTCTTGGTTTTGATAGAGTTGGTTTTGCCTTGACATTACCGTGCAATGTAATCAATAAACGATAAGTTTTAAGGAAATGAAATGATCCTGGAGTTTTATTTGGCTGCTCGAGCTGGATGTTGACAGCTCTATTTTATGTGTCAAATAACCCCAATGAGATATATAGTAAGATAATTCTGAAATGCTGTATTCACTAAGAGGAATTCCTTCCTGACTTATTCTTCAAAAAAATGTGTCCACCTTTCTAGTGCAGTTTATTCTCTCTATCAGATTGATGGTTTGTTGTCTTGTCTTCTGACATGTTTAACATGCAGAATATGTTAAACGGTGGCTCTTCCAAAGAAGAGAAGATGTTTAAACTTGCCACTGACAATGAGTTAACCTGATTGGAGGGGGAGTCAACCACACAATTGGGATCCCTACAGTCACCATAAAATTTGCTTTGACTTTGAAAGATGAATCTCACTTTCTCCAGCTCGGTGTTGGCTTTGAGTTCTCTCAAGGAGAGAGAAGAGTTTATCCTTCCTTCTTCCGGATTAATCCCAAGGAATCTCCTCAGTATGTGGGTTTAGTCCAGCTGCTCCTGCATTTCCAGTGGAACTGGGTTGGGCTGGTGGCCCCTGAAGATGACAATGGAGAACGTTTCGTCTCAATTCTGACACAAATGCTCAAGGAGAAGGAGATCTGCCTGGCCTTCACTAGAATGTTGAAATCGGATTTTCTTCTAATTTCAATGTTGAAATTACTTGATATTTTCAAAACCTGGTCTAAAGCTGAAGTGATTGTTCTCTTTGGAGACTCCGGTAGCATTACAAATGTACTGGCGATAATGAATGCTCACAAACAATTAACAAAGACCTCATTTTGTAAAGTCTGGGTCTTAACTTCCCATTGGAAAGTTATTATGATGGGAGCTCACAACATATTGAAAGGTATAAATCCCTTCCATGGGTCTCTTCATTTTAGGGACCACGCCAAGGATATCTCAGAATTCATCCATTTCATCCTATCTTTAGACCCCTTGAACCCCCAAGGAGATGTCTTTCTCCCTCCATGGTGGGAATTTGTCTTTGGCTGCAAGATCCATAAATCAGGAAAGATCCTTCAAAGGGGGGAAAAACAATGTACAGGAAAGGAGAATTTGCAGAATCTGCCATCTTACGTTTTTGAAACAAGCATGACAGGTGAAAGTTACAATATCTACAATGCCATTTATGCTCTGGCACACGCATTGCATGCAACCTATAGATCAGGAGTGCGACCAGCTATGATGAGGCTTGGAAAGAGGATCTCAAATGTCCAGTCATGGCAGGTAATTTCTGTGACTCCAAAGATCCTTCCCATATACATTTTTCCCATATACCAGTGATGGCCAACTTTTTCGGCACCGAGTACGCAAACCGGAACTCGCATACTGGAGCACCAGAGACCTGAAGACCAACTGGCCGGAAACCTGAAGATCAACTGGCTGGAAAGCAGGAGAGCAGCTGGCAACGGCGCACATGCTCAGAGAGAGGTCTCTGCGTGCCACCTCTGGCATGCGTGCCACAGGTTCGCCATAACGGCCATATACATTCCGTCAATTACTGATTAAATGACAGCATGCGACCATATAAATTGATCTCAAGCTCAGAATATGAACCTCCATCCTCATCCTACACCTGAGCTATAGATATTTGCCACATCGTCACCAATTTATCACAGTGTAGACATGCAGTTCTTCATGAACCCATAATATGAATTGATTGTATAGTTGTGTTGGAAAGTGTTAGAGGGGAGAAAAGAGAATCGAACCAAGCTAGTCATCCAGAAGATCCAGAGAGGAAAGATCTTTGTATGTGGACCTGAAAGGTCTTCAGTGGTTTCTTGAGTTTCAAGTAGTGTCATCGCAGAGCAAAATGAGCAATATGTTGTGGCCTGTACGCAGCCTGTGCAGCTAGTAGCTTATTCAGACAGTGAGGAGGCTGGTGTGGTGCTGCGCCAGCAGCCTGTGCAGCTGGCACTCGAGTCAGACAATGAGGAGGCTGGAGAAGATGTGGTGCCAGAAGCGGGGATTCAGCCAGGGCCTTCAGAACCTCCAGAAGCTCCCTTAAGTGAAGAGGACGAAGAGGAGGAGCCTCTTCTCGATGCACAGGCGCGCAGAGCTGCCAAAAGGCAGTAGTGGCTCCTCCAGAGGAGGTCTCCTCAAGAATAAGGCTTGGGGCTAATTGGCCACTCCCTTAGCCTATTTGAGGAGGAACGCCAACTGAAGCAATTTACAGGGAACAACTTATTTCACATACCTTCATGTCTTGTCTTGCTTATCTTATCAGCTTCCTGCAAATTGCTTCTGGGCATTCTGCCAACCACAGTAAGCTTTCAGTATTATTCTTTGAATTCTTGGCAGCTGTTAATGCAGTTAATTAACAGCCGTTGTTGTAAAAAACTGGTTTATTTAGTAAACTAAGGTTTGAATGGACTTTGTGTGTGCTGTCCCGTAGCTGGGACAGAACACAATCTCAGTGGGTTTGTGCAAGATGCTTCAAGCACAGTTCAGGTTCTAGCAGGTGCGTTTACAGAACTAATTCTGTTTCCTTTGGTACACAGCCTGAATCCCACCTGTAAGAACACACTCAACTATTAAGTTTAACCTAAGTTCAAGTTTCTATGGCTTAGCATCCTATATGACCCCACTCCATTTATTCTGTACTCAGCTTCTTGTGTGAAAACAGTCTCTGTCAACCTCAACACACACACAGCAGAACTCAGTGATTCTAATAGATTCCTGATCCGAAATTCAGAATAACAGAATTGGAAGGAACCTTGGAGGTTTTCTAGTCCAACTCCCTACACAATGGACCAATGGCTGTCCAATCTCTTCTTAAAAACCTCCAGTGACCCACAACGTCTGGAGGCAAGTCATTCCGTTGATTTAATTGTCCTCACTGCCAGGAAATTCTTCCTTAATTCTAGATTGGCTCTCTCCTTGATTCCTTTCCGTCCATTGTTTCTTGTCCTGCCTTCGGGTGCTTTGGAGAATAGGTTGATCCCCTCTTCTTTGGGGCAACCCCTTAGATTTTGGAGGCAGCCCCTCAGAGTGTTCTGCATGGAAGGCTAAATGTTGGACCTCTTTGGAAAGTGGATGTGGAAATACACCTCCAGAAATTGGAGAAATTGGCTGAGAGCCACACAGGACAGGTTAGAATAGACTTAGAATAACTGCATTGTCACTTTAAATGTACATTCATCGGCACACATTAAAATGAAATTTCGTTGCATACAGCACTCAAAGGGTCACCACCTGAAATATACATTACATAAACATGAGAGAAATACAAATGAATGAATGAAACAATCAATCAATCAATCAATCAATATGCATAAACCCACATCAGTAGTGGGATCCACTTACTTTTGCTACTAGTTCAGAACTGTGAGCGCTTGTGTGCATGCTTGCTTCGCTCGCGCAGGGCACTTCTGCGCATGCGCAGAGTGTCCGTGATGACGTCCGGGTGGGCGGGCGGACCTTCCCACCGTTGCACACTATCGGTTCGCTCAAACCAGGGCAAACGAGTAGAAACCCACCACTGACCCACTTATATTATATGACACAGAGAAACAACACAGTCGTCCTTCCACATGACTACAAGCTAGAGAATGTCGGTGGAATTTTATATACCGGTAGTTGTGTTAGAAATGATTAAATCAATTCTAAAATGCAGTTCCCATTTACAAGACTTGGAGCCAAAGGCAACATTTTTTAAAAATGCACACGGTCAGTCATCACAGGAACAAAAGCACATAATGAAATTTAGAACATGGCAGTAAAATCTTTCTGGGATGATTGTGGTAAAACTAAACGCAAATGCCCAATGAAAAAGAGAAACTTTTGTAGTCCTGGAGAAAGAGTGAAATATGTGGTGTCACTCCTGATTAACCAAAGCTCCATCAATGGAACTTGTCTACCGTATTTTTCGGAGTATAAGACTCCCCAGACTATAAGACGCACCTACCTTTTTTGTGGGAGTTAAGCAAGAAAAATAAAATCTGCCTCTGCCTCCCAGTAATTTGCCTCCTTGCAGCAAACAGCAAACAGCCTGTTTCAGTTTCAGTTTCAAGACATCCTGATTAGCACAAGGGGAAAAAAAATCTGCCTCTGCCTCCCAACAATTTGCCTCCTTGCAGCAAACAGCCCTTTTAAGCTTCAGCACAGCCCGATTAGCACAAGTAGCTGATTGTCGGTTGGATCAGCCTCCTGAAGATCACCTGTTTCAGGCTGCAGGGATTGCCATAGTTTATTGCCGCCTCCGTGCACCCCATTTTTCGGGGGGCTGGCAGGTTGGCCAGGGCTACATTTGGTGTATAAGACGCACCCAAATTTTCACCCTCTTTTGGGGGGGTGTATCTTATACTCCAAAAAATACGGTAGTTTCTCAGACATACCTCCATGTCCTAAGATAATGCCCAACGGAGAACGCTAGAAGCCATGGTCCCTCATCTGTGGCTCTCAGCCAATTGCTCCAATTTCTGAAGATTTTTTTTTTCAGATTCTTTACTATTTGAAGAACGTTCAATTTAACAACAGTGCTGGAGATGAAATCTCCTTCTCAGAAAACGGACTCGGTTCTCCTCGCTTTGATCTTCTCAACTGGATTTTCCTCCCCAATCACTCTTTTGTCTCCACGAAAGTTGGGCAAATAGATCCCGGGGCTTCCCAAGGACAGGATTTCACCATTAATTCAGACGCAATCATCTGGTCCACAAAGGTGAGACGCAAGGAAATCTTGTTAAGTTCAGGGAAAGATCTCCTGGAAATGCAGGAGATCCTTCCAATTTGGAAAATGATCGATTTGAGTCCGAAAATATGGCAGTCACTTGGTGAAAAAAATTATTTTGCATGTAACACATGTGAGGTCTGATTTGTGTCAATCCACAAAGGGTTGTGGATTGAGAAGAACCTCTGCTTGAAAACCCAGGATGCAATTAGAGCAGGCAACAATGATTATCATGGACCATTCCTGTTCAGTTGGATCAGTGGTGGGATTCAGCCGGTTCAGGCCAGTTTGGTTGAACCGGTAATTGAATTGCTGGCTGACCCCACCCCGCCACGCCCTTCCAGGTGTCTCCATGCTCCCCATATTGGCTCCCAGGAGGTTGCAGGGAGGCCTCCTAGGCCTGTTTTTGCTCCAGGGGGCTGCAGGAGGCCGAGTGCTGCCACACCCACCCAGCTGGTCATTAGGGCAGAAAACCGGTTGTTAAATTATTTGAATCCCACCACTGAGTTGGATTCCAGCTGGAGCTGGAGCTGGAGCTCAATGTCACAAGCCTTCCTTTGCATGCCAAGATCTCACTTCCACTCTCCATCATACTCTGATGGGTCGGGACTGCCTCTGGCTTGAATCTCCCAAGAACTGTTCCTTGTTTCTGGTAGACAGGGGTGAACCATTATTTTTTAAGGCGTTCCGAACATAGAAATAGGAATCATCATCTTCTTTTAATGACCCCATAATCAGGGGTGAAATGCTCCCGGTTCGGACTGGATCACCTGATCCGTTAGCGATGGTGGCGGGTGGTTCAGAGAACCATAGCAAAACTCCCTGCGCCCGCTCCCCCCATTTCCAGCTGAGCCGCACAATCATCAGAGAGTTATTTTTTTTTACTTTTAAAAGCATTTTTTCTGCAACCTCTTCGGCCGACAAAATGCCTTTAAAAGTAAAAAAAAAAGCCTCTGATGATCTCGCGGCTCAGCTGGGATCTTCAGAGGCTTTTAAAAGCATTTTTTTCTGCAACCTCTTCAGCCGAAGAGGCTATAGAAAAAAATGTCTTTAAAAACCTCTGATGATCCCAGCTGAGTTGCCTGATCTTCAGAAGCTTTTAAAAGCATTTTTTTCTGCAACCTCTTCGGTCGAAGAGGTTGTCGAAAAAATGCTTTTAAAAGTTTTTTTAAAAAAGGTTGGCCACACCCACCCAGTCACATTACCCCCACCCCCACCAAGCCACGACCACAGAACCGGTAGTCACAAATTTTACATTTCACCACTGCCCATAATCCCTCACGAGGTGGAGTCTGGGCAACTGAATTGAGTTGAGTGTTTCCTGGCCAGATGCCCTTCCTGTCGCCAATATGGAGTTTTGTTCAGCAGATATATTCTCATCGTGCCCAGAGAGAGAAATATCTGCCTCTACTGAGGATCGAACTCACAGCCCCCTGATTGTGAGGCGAGAGCTCCACCTCTAGGCCACTGCACCACTCGAACATAGAAATAAGAATACGGAATGGAAATAGTAATGTGAAATGAATTAACGAAAGATGTCCATCGCTTAGGCCCTCTCAAATCTTTATCTGTTCTCTTTCAGAAGGTGCCCTTTGCCAGGTGTGGCCTGAAGAGGTGCCATGCAGGAGAGAGGAGAAGAGTTCCAGAGGGGGAGCAGGTTTGCTGCTACCAGTGTGATGCTTGTCCAGAAGGGACCATTTCTAATCAGACAGGTAGAGCAGACAACAAACGTAGATATTCCAGGATCAAGGAAGCCATTCAGTAAATCAAAATATTTTTTTTTTGTTATTGTTGTCATTTTTGGTAAGAATGACATACATTCATAGACGCTTAGCAACTGATTCGTACTTATGACAGTTGCCCTGTCCTGGGATCATGCGATTCCCTTTTGCGAACTTCTGACAAGCAAAGCCAATGCGGAAGCCAGATTCACTTAACAACCATCTTACGAACTTAACCACTGCACTGATTCCTTTAAAGACCATGGCAAGAAAGGTTGTAAAATGGAGCAAAATTCACTTCAGAAATAGCAACAGAAATTTTGGGCTCAATTGTGGTTGTAAGTCGAGGACTACCTGTACAAAGCAGAGAGATTAAAGCAGTGATAACCAAAACTGCAACATTCCTGATTAATACATCTAGGAGACTTCTGCTGGTTCCAGTATAAAGTAAGGGGGGTGGGGGGTGGAATAATTGGTAGTCTCAGATTAAAAGCCACAGCAATCGTGGAAGTTCCCAATGATTGGAGAGAGACTTTTCCCCCAAGCAAACTGACCAGGAAGCTGGAACTGAAAGAATCCTTGTCTCTAGCCCTACTATTCTGACCCAGCTCCCCAAACACGACCAACCCTCTGAAGTTAACTCAAAGATTCCTTTATTAGGAGTGCCAGCAGCCCTGGCAAAAAGTTTCTCTCTCAACATAGGCTAACAAGTCCGTCCTGCCAGAAGATGCCCCATCTATTCCTCTCCGCCCCCTGCCTTTTATCCCAAGAGCTAGGATGGGACTTCGCTAGCAGTAGTGGCTCTTCCTTCCCAAGGACCGGCCCATAGATTTCCACTGCTCTCCTCTCCTCTGTCTTCTGTGCATGCACGTGTCAGGCACTGGACCCAGCTGTTCCTCCTCTTCCTCATCAGCCACCTCCAGCCCTGGGGGCTGTTGACTCTCCCTCAAAGAGCTGACAGATGGCCCAGGCTCTCCCTCTGTCTCTCTCTCTGCCAGCTCCATTCCCTCCTCCCCCTCGGAGGTCCCATGTTGCCTTGATGCTGACCGTGACTCCCACACTGCCTCTTCCTCTGATTCAGCTGCTGGAGGGGCCAGCAGTCAACAGGCCACAACACCTCCCTATCCCAAGGATCATCATGAACAAAGGGCTAACATGATTAGCCCTTTTTTGAGTCCCATAAATTGCACAGTGGCTCCTTTCATCACTCCCATTGTCGGTTGGCCACAGCAGAAAGGGAAGTCATGTCACCCCTGAGGGAGGAATAATGTTCATGCAGATACCCTTGAAATCCTATAGAAAGACTTTTGATTTCAGATGCAGCTCACTGTGAACCCTGCAAAGAAGACCAATATCCCAACAAGGACAAGGACCAATGCATTGCCAAGAAGATCCACTTCCTTGCCTATCAAGACACTCTGGGATACATTTTAGTTTCTCTCGTTCTTTTTCTCTCTGGGATCACATCTGCAATCCTGGTTATTTTCTTTAAACATCATGACACACCAATTGTCAAGGCCAACAACCGAGATCTCACCTACATCCTGCTGGTCTCCCTGCTATTTTGCTTCCTCTGCTCCTTCCTCTTCATTGGTCGACCAGGGAAGATCACCTGTCTCTTCCGACAGTCTGCCTTTGCCGCTCTCTTTTCTCTTGCAGTTTCCTCTGTGTTGGCAAAAACTGTCATGGTGGTTCTGGCCTTCATGGCCACCAAGCCAGGGAACAGGACAAGGAAACTCTTAGGAAAACCACTGACCAACTCCATTGTCATAGCCTGTCCTCTGGTCCAAGCAGTACTTTGTGCCACCTGGCTGGGAACCTCTCCTCCATTTCTTAACTTGGACTTCCACTCCTTGTTTGGAGAGACCATCTTGGAATGTAATGAAGGCTCAACTTCAATGTTTTATGCTGTCCTTGCCTATCTGGGTTTCCTAGCCCTCATTAGTTTCACAGTGGCATTTCTAGCTAGGAAATTGCCTGACAGCTTTAATGAAGCCAAGTTCATTACTTTTAGTATGCTGGTCTTTTGCAGTGTATGGATCTCCTTCCTCCCCACCTACCTGAGCACCAAAGGGAAGTCCATGGTGGCTGTGGAGATCTTCTCCATTTTGGCCTCTGGAGCTGCTCTCTTGGCTTGTATCTTTTTTCCCAAATGCTATATTATTCTACTGAGACCTGAGCTGAATTGTAGAGGAAATATAATAAGAAACAAGATCTTCTAAATAATGCGAACATAGACAGCATTTATATTTGAGGCATGTTTAGAATGTTATAAATTTTCCAAAAGAGAAAAAAATGAAGCAGGGTTGAAATCCAGCAGGTTCTGACAAGTTCTGGAGAACCGGTAGTAGAAATTTTGAGTAGTTCAGAGAACCGGCAAATATCACCTCTGGCTGACCCCAGAGTGGGGTGGGAATGGAGATTTTGCAATATCCTTCTACCAGGAGTGGGGTGGGAATGGGGATTTTGCAGTATCCTTCCCCTGCCATGCCCACCAAGCCACACCCACCAAACCATACCACGCCCACCAAGCCACGTCCACAGAACCGGTAGTAAAAAAATTTGAATTTCACCACTGGCACGAAGGATGAATTTGTGACTTCAATAATTCCTTATCAGTGCTACGATTTGTCACAATATACCTGTTTTCAGCAACCATCACTCCGCCTTTTGTTTATCTTGCCTTCAAAGTGTCCTCAGTGCCCTCCGTGGAAGTAAAGCTTGGTGTTGAAGCTATATTATTATTTCAAGGAGGACATTTACTGATATCATTCTTTTTAATGGTGGCACAGTGGTTAGAGTGCAGTACTGCAGGCTACTTCTGCTGACTGCCGGCTGCAATTTCACAGTTCAAATCTCACCAGGCTCAAGGTTGACTCAGCTTTCCATCCTTCCGAGGTGGGTAAAATGAGGAGCCAAAATTGTTGGGGTCAATATGCTGACTCTGTAAACTGTTTAGAGAGCAGCTGTAAAGCACTGTAAAGCGGTATACAGGTCTTAATGCTACTGCTAATGGGATTTTTTTTTTTATGTTAATGTTGTAAAGCAAATTCCTCCTAGGTGATTTTCACAAATGGAAGGCATGACTGCATTGGAGGCTACACAGAAGCCTTATGAGTTAAGATCCAGACAAAGAGCCTTTACACACACAAAGAGGATGAAACTGGTCAAGGGTGAGAGTCATTCAGATAAGGATTCCTTTCAGGATCCAGAGATTCCACCTCTTAATTAACAAAAGATCCCTTCCTCTGACCACCACTTCCAGTCTTAATGTTAATTACACAGGAAGCTAGTTGATAGGGTAAATGAGTGGGGAAAAAATCTCACAAGTTTAGCCAATGAACACCTCCTTCTGGCCATCCAGCTAATTGCAGCTCCTAATAATTCCCAGAGGGTGGGCTCTGTTCCTGGGAGGAGCAAAAGAAAGGTATAAAGGTAAATACTTGACAACTGTAGCTTTCATTGCAATCTGTACTTATGCTCTCAAATAAATGATGCCTTTTTTCCAAGCGACTTGCCCTGTGTGTTCTTTGTCTGACCTGGACTGGTTCTGAACCCAGAACTAGCACTGATGATGTTACCTAGTTAGGGTAATGCAGGGGTGGGATTCAAAAATTTCAGCAACCAGTTCGCTGCCTGGTTGCTGTGTGGACGTGGCCTTTCCTCAAGCCTCCAGGCGGGCGAAAACGGCCTCCCCTGGGCTCTGGAGGCCCTCCAGAGGCCGGAAATGGGCCCGTTTCCAGACTTCCAGTACTTCCAGTACTTACTTCCAGTACGCCTGTTTTTTGCCCTCCCAGAGCCTCCGCGTGGGCCCTGCACTTACCTGGCATCCAAAACAGGCTGCATGGAGACTCCTGGGAGGGGAGGGGAGGGTTGAGTGGGATCAGCCAGTCCTTCTAACAACCAGTTCCGCAAACCAGATTAAAATTAATATCCAGTTTGCCCAAACCGGTCCGAACTGGCTGAATCCTACCCCTGGGGTACTGTGTTGTGGTCTGCCAGCAGCCTGCAGAGCTGGCAGCGGAGTCAGACAGCGATGAGGCTGAGGAAGAACATGGGCCAGTCCTGGAGGCTGGGGAAGGCCCGGATGAGGGCTCTGCGTCGGAGGCAGAGATAGGGCCAGGGCCATCGGGGAGTAATGTGCAGACTCCAGAGCCTCCAGAGACTGATAGTAGTGAGGCAGAGGAAGAGGAGAAGCCTGTTCCTAGTGAATGTATGAGAAGAGCTGCCAGAAGGCAAGAGCAGCTCAAGCAAAGAGGACGACTCGGGAATAGGGTCAAGAGATGACTGGCCCCTCCCATAAGGCTTAAAACAAATCAGCGTTTGGGCTTTGCCGGAAAACGTTGGTAGCTTCGTCGTCTTCTTCATCTACATCTTGCATTTATTTTTGTATCTGTGACTTCTGAACGCTTGCCAAGAAAGGCCTTTGGCAGTTTGCCTAATTGGATCAAGGTTTGCGATAGGACTGAGGAATTTGTGTTGGGAGGAATTTGCTTTCATTCAGTTGAACGACGCTGGGAATGAAGTAATTCTCAGCTGTTCGAATAAAGTGTTTTTGTTTTTTCACTGACTGATTTTCCTACTACTTACTTGGGCCTAGGTCACAACATAATGGAACATCTTCAAGAAAACAAGCAAGCTCAGAGAACACCAAGAACACCACTGTCGTCATTGTCTTCCTCCTCCTTTTTCTCCTCCTCTTCCTCCTCTCCATAAACCCCACTCCCTTCTAGCACTGATGATATCACCTAGTATGGTAATGAAATGTCTGCAAGTAAACATCAAAGAGCACTAAGGACCCCACAGTTGTCATTGTCTTCCTCCTCCTCCTCCTCCTCCTCCTCCTCCTCCTCCTCCTCCTCCTCCTTCTCCTCCTCCTCCTCCTCTCCATAAACCCCACTCCCTTCTAGCATGGATGATGTCACCTAGTATGGTCAAGAAATGTCTGCAAGAAAACAACCAAGTTCAGAGAGCCCCAAGCACCCCTCAGTTTCATGCTAAATCAAATATCCAACTTCACCTTCATTCTCAAGTCCATCTCTGTAGGTTACAACAAGAGACATAAACATGTTTTTCCCCTTCTGGTATGTAAATGGATCTAGTAATAACTGGGTAGAACAATTGCTCTTCTTTGCAATTATCCATGGAACTGTAATTCTTATTCCCTGTGGGTTTCTATTCACAAAAATCTTCCCAGATAAAATTGGCTTTCAAAAAATATGCCTGGAGTTCCCCAGATGGGATGGCAGGACATGTGTCACCTCACCTTGTCTTGCAAAGAGCTCACTCCTGGGTTGGATGAGACTTAGCTGGCCTTGGCTTTGTCTTCGGTCACAGCGCAAACACTTTTAAGGGGAAGGATGGTTGATATAAATTTTGCCACAAAGGCATCCAGGTGGAACGACCTACCTCTGTTGTGCTAAAGTTCTGATGAGATTTCAAGTGCTACCTGCAATTTTTCCTTCTGCATAAACCTAAATTTCTGATCTTGGAGGGAAGGTGAGAAGAATGACTGGGTTGCCTCTCCTGCTGCTGCTGCTGCTCTTCTGGCTCCTCCTTCCAACTTCTGCTAAGAGGATGCAAAGTGTATGTGTGTTGACAAGGCCTTTGCAGATTCCGGAGGACTATTACAGGCCTGGAGATCTCATTATTGGTGGGAATTTGCCCCTGGGAACCATTGTTTTATCCTTCAACATCCTACGCTTTCAGAAAGACCCATTCCAACATCTTTTACGAACAATGTAAGTTTTACCTGGAGGGGGAAAATGTAGATAAAGACTGGTCCTTGTGATGTTTGCATTTTCCCAGTGCAGAGTTTCTCATTCTTTTCTTTACCACGGAATCCCTTTAAATACCTTTTGTGGCCATGGTCTATGGCCACAGACAAACCCCCCAAGATCCCCTGTAGTGGTATCACGGCTGCCCCAGAATCTACGGACCACAGGTTGAGAACCACTGTCCTAGTGTAAATCTTTGGGCTTTTTTCAACTTAAAAAAAAAACACCAAACAAACTCATAGAAAAGGTTAGAATTCTTAATCTTCCCAAATTCTTTCTGATGAAAGTAAAGAAAGTAAGTGATGAGGCATAGAAAATGAGGATGCACAACACATGAGAAATTGCGCAGACCTCCGTAAGATGTTGATGTACAATGTGGAAACTCAAAGAGAAGCACAATCTTTTTCCAATGTGGAGAACAGAGGTGGTATTCAGCCAGTTTAGACCGGATCAGGCGAACTGGTAGTAGCCCGGGAGCGATCCCATCCTATAATCGCTGTGTTTTTGACACCGCACGCATGTGTGCATGGCAAGGA
The DNA here is from genome assembly GCA_012654045.1 of Ptyas mucosa. NCBI lineage: Eukaryota > Metazoa > Chordata > Lepidosauria > Squamata > Colubridae > Ptyas > Ptyas mucosa. The sequence goes on along the minus strand of WNWU01000395.1, from coordinate 495,620 downwards.
GCCTGGTTTAGCTCAGCAGACTAAAAGCATAGTGATTTAAACCAGCTATCTGCAATTACTGTAAGTTCGAATCTCACCAGGCTCAAGGTTGACTCAGCCTTCCATCCTTTCTTAAGGTAGGTTAAATGAGGACCCAGTTTGTGGGTCCTCAATAAGCTAACTTTGTATAAATATACAAAAGTATGAAGGCTATTGCTTAACGCATTGTAAGCCGCCCTGAGTCTCCGGAGAAGGGCGGCATATAAATCAAATTTAAAAAAAAAATTTTTTTAAATGTGTGAGCAACTTGCCGTGTTTGATGTTGCACATATGCGCGGATGGTGTGTGCACACAATTCGAACGGTAGCTACAGTATGTGAAATCCACCTGGTGGGGAACTGTAGAAACATCACAACTCAATCAATCAATCAATCAATCAATCGGAATAGAGCTGGAAGGGACCTTGGAGGTCTTCTAGCCCAATCCCCTGCTCAAGCAGGAGACCGTATACAATTTGAGACAACTTCCAGTGATTTATTTTTTTTT
>WNWU01000395.1:477677-494155 GCA_012654045.1 Ptyas mucosa | reverse complement strand
TAGATAGATAGATTAGATAGATAGATAGATAGATAGATAGATAGATCTGACAGGATATTTAAGTATTTGAATAGATATTGTTTTATTTTTATGTAAATAAAACCATTTATTGTTAACTGCTTCAGACGCTCATTTGTTAAAGTAGATCTTAATAGAGATAAAGGTTTACGGTTCATTGATTTATTTCCTCCATCAACAGGGGGACATAAGAGGAATGTGTAATTTAGAGAATGCATGCGATTATTTTATATCCCAAATAACCCAAAAGAGGTAAATAATGACATAATTCCGAAATGTTCCACTTGCTGAGATAAATTCCTTCCTAATTTATTCTTCAAACAAATATATCCAGAGTTTTGGTAATGTTTATTCTCTGTATGAGGTAGATGTTTTGTCCGCTGGATTTTTGACGTGTCACAACATGGCCAAATATGCAACTGGCACCTCTTCCTAAAAAGGAGGGAGATTTAAGCCTTCCACTCAAAATGAGTCAGCATGACTGGTTGGGCAGGAGACAACACAGTGGGGACTCTTAAAGTCACCATGAAAATGTTGCTTTGACTTTGAAAGATGAATCTCACTTTCTCCAGTTTGGTGTTGGCTTTGAGGTCTCTCAAGGAAACAGAACGGTTTATCCTACCTTCTTCCAAATTAATCAGAATGAATCTCCTCAGTATGTGGGTTTAGTCCAGCTCCTCCTGCATTTCCAGTGGAACTGGGTGGGTCTTCTGGCCCTTGAAGATGACAATGGAGAACGTTTCATCTCATGTCTGATGCCAATGCTCAAGGAGAAGGAGATCTGCCTGGCCTTCACTGAAATGATGACATTGGATTTTCTTGTCACGACAACCTCAAAATTACTTCATATTTTCAAAACCTGGTCTGAAGCTGAAGTGATTCTTCTTTTTGGCGACTCTGGTAGTATTACAAATGTAATGGCGATAATGAATGCTCACAAACAATTGACAAAGACCTCATTTTGTAAAGTCTGGGTCTTAACTTCCCATTGGAAAGTTAGTATGATGGGATCTGAAGACATATTGAAAGGTATAAATCCCTTCCATGGATCTCTGCATTTTAGGGACCACACCGGGGATATCTCAGAATTCACATATTTCATCCTGTCTTTAGACCCATTCAACCCGCAAGGAGATATCTTTCTCCCTCCATGGTGGGAATTGGTCTTCGGCTGCAAGATTCACAAACCAGGCAAGATCCCTCCAAAGCATGAAAAACAATGCACAGGAAAAGAGAATTTACATAATCTGCCAACTTATGTTTTTGAAACAAGCATGACAGGTGAAAGTTACAATATCTACAATGCTATTTACGCTCTGGGACATGCATTACATGCAATGTATGGATCAGGAGTGCAACCAACAATGATGAGGCTTGGAAGGAGGATCTCAAACGTCCAGTCATGGCAGGTAATCTCTGGGACTTTTTATCCAGTCCAAAGATCCTTAGAGAGGATATCAGCATGCTATCATATAAATACGTTTTGAAAAACAAAATGCACAGATACAGTATACGTGGTATCTCGCTCAATAGTAGTAACTGTGAGAGGGATCTTGGAGTCCTAGTTGTCAACCACTTAAATATGAGCCAGCAGTGTGCAGCAGCTGCCAAAAAAGCCAACACAGTTCTAGGCTGCATTAACAGAGGGATAGAATCAAGATCACGTGAAGTGTTAGTACCACTTTATAAGGCCTTGGTAAGGCCACAGTTAGAATACTGCATCCAGTTTTGGTCACCACGATGTAAAAAAGATATGGAGACTCTAGAAAGAGTGCAGAGAAGAGCAACAAAGAAGATTAGGGGATGGAGGCTAAAACATATGAAGAACGATTGTAGGAACTGGGTATGTCTAGCCTGATGAAAAGAAGGAGTAGGGGAGACATGATAGCTGTCTTCCAGTATCTCAGGGGCTTCCACAAAGAAGAGGGAGTCAAGCTGTTCTCTAAAGCACTTGAGGGCAGGACAAGAAGCAACGGGTGGAAACTAATCAAGGAGAGAAGCAACTTAGAACTAAGGAGAAATTTCCTGACAGTGAGAACAATCAGTCAGTGGAAGAACTTGCCTCCAGAAGTTGTGAATGCTCCAACACTGGAGGTTTTTAAGAAGATGTTTGTCTGAAGTGGTGGATGGTGGGGAACGGAAGGATTTATACTCCTTGCAGACAGCTGGTCATTTGCATCCTTTTAGAGAATTGTTAAGGCCACCTGGAGATTTATTTGTGTCATCAGATTGCCTTCAAACTCGCTAAAAGGATGCAAATGACCAGCTGTCTGCAAGGAGTATAAATCCTTCCATTCCCCACCATCCAGTCAGAACTGAAGAAGCTTCTTGGATGAGAAGCGAAATGTCTTCAAAGAAAAACCAGAAAGTCCAGTTGCCTTTTTGAAAAAAAAAACACTTTTGGGACAACCATGACCTGGATGGCTGAGAATCTCCATAAAGAGAGTTGGAAGGGACCTTGGAGGTTTTCTAGTCCAACCCCCTGCTCAATAGACAAATGGCTGTCCAATTTCTTCTTAAAAACCTCCAGTGACCCACAACTTCTGAAGGCAAGTTGTTCCACTGTTTTAATTGTCTTCACTGTCAGGAAATTTCTCCTTAGTTCTAGGTTGCTTCTCTCTTTGGTTGCTTTCCATCCGTTGCTTCTTGTTCTGCCTTCAGGTTCTTTAGATAATAGGTTGATCCCCTCTTCTCTGTGGCAGCCCCTTAGAAATTAGAGGCAGTCCCTCAAACTGTTCTTCATCAAAAGCTTGATGTTGGACCTCTCTGGACAATGAAATGTAAACCAGGACAGGTGCTTCTCTCCACATGACTATAAGCTAGAGAATGTCAGTGGAATTTTACATAATTGTAATAGAAATTATTAAATCAATTCCAAAAATGTGTCTCTCATTTACAAAACTTGGAGCCAAAGGCAACATTTTTAAAAATGCACATGGTCAATCATCACAGGAGCAAAAGCACATAATGAAATTTAGAGTTTGGCAATAAAATCTTTCTAGGATAATTGTGGTAAAACTAAATGCAAATGCCCAATGAAAAAAGTCCTGGGAAAAGAGTGAAATATGTGGTGTCACTCCTGATTAACCAAAATTCCATCAATGGAACTTGTCTACCATATTTTTCGGAGTATAAGATGCTCCGGACTATAAGACACACCTATCTTTCTTGTGGGAGGAAAACAAGAAAAAAAAATCTGCCTCTGCCTCCCAGCAATTTGCCCCCTTGCAGCAAACAGCAAACAGCCTGTTTCTGTTTCAGTTTCAGTTTCAGCACAGTCTGATTAGCACAAGAAAAAAAAATCAGCCTCTGCCTCCCAGCAATTTGCCTCCTTGCAGCAAACATCCTGTTTCAGCTTCAGCCTCAGGTTCAGCTTTAGCACAGCCTGATTAGCACAAGCAGCTGATTGTCGGTTGGATCGGCTTCCCGAAGATCACCTGTTTCAGGCTGCAGGGATTTCCATAGTTTATTGCCGCCTCTGCACACCCCATTTTCCGGGTGAGCTGGCAGATGGGCAAGGCTACATTTGGTGTATAAGATGCACCCAAATTTTCACCCTCTTTTGGGGGTGTGAGTGTGTCTTATACTCCGAAAAATACGATAGTTTCTCAGACATACCTCCATGCCCTAATATAATGGCCAACGAAGAACGGTAGAAGCCATGATCTCTCATCTGTGGCTCTCAGCCAATTGCTCCAATTTCTGAAGGTGTATTTTTTTTTCCAGATTCTTTACTATTTGAAGAACGTTCAATTTAACAACAGCGCTGGAGATGAAATCTCCTTCTCAGAAAACGGACTGGGTTCTCCTCGCTTTGATCTTCTCAACTGGATTTTCCTCCCCAATCACTCTTTTGTCTCCACGAAAGTTGGGCATATAGATCCCGGGGCTTCCCAAGGACAGGATTTCACCATTAATTCAGACGCAATCATCTGGTCCACAAAGGTGAGATACAAGGAAATGTCGTAAGTTCAGGGAAAGAATCATTCTCTCCTGGAAATGCAGAACATCCTTCCAATTTGGAAAACGATCGATTTGAGACCAAAAATATGGCAGTCACTTGGCGAAAAAAATTGCTTTGCATGTAACACACGTGATGTCTGATTTGTGTCAATCTACAAAGGGTTGTGGATTGAGAAGAACCTCTGCTTGAAAACCCAGGATGAAATTACAGCAGGCAACAATGATTATCATAGATCATTCCTGTTCAGTTGGATTAGTGGTGGGATTCAGCCGGTTTGGGCAAGTTTGGGTGAACCGGTAATTAAATTGCTGGCTGGCCCCACCCGCCCCTTCCAGGAGTCCCCATGCTCCCCATTTTGGCTCCCAGGAGGTTGCAGGGAGGCCTCCTAGGCCCAAAACAGGGCACAGGGGGTGGGGGCGGCACATTCTTCCCCATGGCCTATTTTTGCTCCAGGGGACTGCAAGAGGCTGAGTGCTGCCACACCCAACCAGCTGGTCATTAGGGCAGAGAACCAGTTGTTAAATTATTTAAATCCCACCACTAAGTTGATCCTTTGTTTTAGACAAGCTGTAGCTCAATGTCACAACACTTCCATTGCATGCCAAGATTCCAGTTCCATTCTCCATCATACACTGGCCAGAATTCCCCAAGAACTGTTCCTTGTTTCTGATAGACAGGGGTGAACCATTACTTTTTAAGGCGTTCTGAACATAGTAATAGGAATCATCATCTCCTTTTAATGACCCTATAATCCCTCGCGGGGTGGAATCTAGACAACTGAGTGGAGCTGAGTGTTTCCTGGCCGGATGCGCTTCCTGTCGCCAGTGTGGAGTTATATTCAGAAGAAATATTCTCATCGTGTCCAGAGAGAGAAATATCTGCCTCTACCTAGGATCAAACTCACAGCCTCTTGATTGTGAGGTGAGAGCTCCACCTCTAGGCCACCGCACCACTCGAACATAGAAATAGGAATATGGAATGGAAATAGTAATGTGAGGACCCAGTTTGTGGGGGCAATAAGCTGACTTTGTATAAATATACAAAAATATGAATGCTATTGCTTAACGCATTGTAAGTCACCCTGAGTCTCCGGAGAAGGGCGGCATATAAATCAATTTTTTTTAAAAAAAATGAATTAACGAAAGATGTCCATTGCTTAGGCCCTCTCAAGTCTTTCTCTTTTCTTTTTTAGAAGATGCCCTTTGCCAGGTGTGGCATGAAGAGATGCCATGCAGGAGAGAGGAGAAGAGTTCCAGAGGGGGAGCAGGTTTGCTGCTACCAGTGTGACCCTTGTCCAGAAGGGACCATTTCTAATCAGACAGGTAGAGCAGACAACAAATGTAGATATTCTAGGTTCAAGGAAGCCATTCAGTAGATCAAAATATTTTTTTTGTTTGTTATTGTTGTCATTTTTGGTAAGATTGACATGCATTCATACTTTTCTGCAGAACTGTTCAGTTTATGGATCTAAATCAGTGGTGTGATTCAGTCGGTTCGGGCCAGTTTGGGTGAACGGGTAGTTAAATTGCTGGCTGACCCCGCCCCGCCTTGCCTCACCCCTTCCAGGAGTCCCCACATGCCCCATATTGGCTCCCAGGTAAGTGCAGGGAGGCCTACTAGGCCCAAAACAGGGCACGGGGATGCAACCTGTCCCCCCGATCCCCCCCTCATGGCCCCATCTTTGCTCCCAGGAGGCTTCAGGAAGGCCTCTTAGGCCCAAAATGGGGCATGGGAGGTGCGGCGTGGGAGCCCCCATGGCCCATTTTCACTCCCAGGAGGGTTCAGGAAGGCCTTGTAGGCTCAAAACAGGGCACGGGGGAGGGGGCACGGGCTGCACATCCATCCGTCCCCCCCGCGGCCCATTTTTGCTACCGGGGGGGTGCAGGAAGCTGAGTGCAACCTGTCACAAACCCTGGCCACGCCCATCATGGCCACGCCCACCCAGCCAGTCTTTAGGGCAGAGAACTGGATGTTAAAATTATTTGAATCCCACCACTGATCTAAATTGCCCTGGACACAAAGGGCATCTTTCTCAATCCACAAAAATTTCATGCAAGATAGTTGCAGGGCACAATTTACCACTCTTACTGTAAACCAACTTCCTTATGGAATGCTGTGGCCAGTTCAAGCTTTAATTTTTATTATTTAGAGTATGTTTTTTCTGTCACCATTATTGATCTCTGGGGAAATAGATCTAACAGAGAATCTAACATCTGCATCTATCGATGTCTGTTAACATTTCCCTGCAAAAATATCTGAGCAGATTTGAATCCTTGTTCATTTAGTGTCTGTTTGAAATTACAACAGCACTGAGAAAAATGACTTATGGCTGTTTATCACACTTACAACTGTTGTAGCCTCACCACAGTCACCTGATCAAAATTCAGACGCTTGGCAATTGATTCATACTTATGACGGTTGCACTGTCCTGGGATCATGCGATTCCCTTTTGCGACCTTCTGACCAGCAACGTCAATGCCGGAGTTTCTCTCTCAACACAGGCTAACAAGTCCATCCAGCTGGGAGATGAATAGTTGTCTGCCACATCTATTGATCTCCGGCCCCTGCCTTTTATCCCCAGAGCTAGGGTGGGGCTTCACTAGCAGTCGTAGCTCTTCTGTCCCAAAGATCTGCCCATAGACTTCCACTGCTCTGCTCTCCTCTGTCTTCTGCTCATCCGCGTCAGGCACTGGACCCAGCTGCTCCTCCTCTTCCTCATCAGCCACCTCCAAACCTGGGAGCTGTTGACTCTCCTTCTGAGAGCTGACAGATGGCCACGCCTCAGTCTCTGTCTCTCTGTCTGTCAGCTCTATTCCCTATTCCCCCTTGGAGCTCCCCAGTTGCCTTGATGCTGACCCTGAGTACCACGCCTCCTCCTCCTCCTCCTTTGATTTGGCTGCAGGAGGGACTGGTGGCCAACACCTCCCTATCCCAAGAATCATCATGAACAAAGGATGATTTGCCATCTTTATGCCCCATAAATTGCACAGTGGGTCCTTTCATCACTCCTGTTGTCGGTTGGCCACAGCAGAAACAGAAATCATTTCACCCCGAGGGAGAAATAATGTTCATGAAGTCCTTAGACAAAGGCTCTTGATTTCAGATGCAGCTCACTGTGAACCTTGCCCAGAAGACCAATATCCCAACAAGGACAAGGACCAATGCATTGTCAAGAAGATCCATTTCCTTGCCTATCAAGATACCCTGGGATACACTTTAGTTTCTCTCGCTCTTTTTCTCTCTGTGATCACTTCTGCAGTCCTGGTTATTTTCCTTAAACATCATGATACACCAATTGTCAAGGCCAACAACCGAGATCTCACCTACATCCTGCTGGTCTCCCTGCTGTTTTGCTTCCTCTGCTCCTTCCTCTTCATTGGTCGACCAGGGAAGATCACCTGTCTCTTCCGACAGTCTGCCTTTGCCACTCTCTTTTCTCTTGCAGTTTCCTCTGTGTTGGCAAAAACTGTCATGGTGGTTCTGGCTTTTATGGCCACCAAACCAGGGAACAAGACAAGGAAACTCTTAGGAAAACCACTGACCAACTCCATTGTCTTAGTCTGTCCCCTGATCCAAGCCCTTCTTTGTGCCACCTGGTTGGGAATCTCTCCTCCGTTTCCCAACATGGACTTCCATTCCTTGTTTGGAGAGACCATCTTGGAATGCAATGAAGGCTCAGTTTTGATGTTTTCTGCTGTCCTTGCCTACCTGGGTTTTTTGGCCCTTGTCAGTTTCACAGTGGCCTTTCTGGCTAGGAAATTGCCTGATAGTTTTAATGAAGCCAAGTTCATTACTTTTAGCATGCTGGTCTTTTGCAGTGTTTGGATTACATTCCTCCCCACCTACCTGAGTACCAAAGGGAAGTCCATGGTGGCTGTGGAGATCTTCTCCATTTTGGCCTCTGGAGCTGCTCTCTTGGCCTGTATCTTTTTCCCCAAATGCTACATTATACTACTGAGGCCCCATCTTAATTGTAGAGAAAATATAATAAGAAACAAAAATCTCTAGCTAATTCAGGGATACCCTACATTTATATTTATCTTGAGACGCGTTGAGAATGTTTAGTTGGAGTTTCCCCCCCCCCCTGTAGCTGGAAAGGTGCCCTGGCTGAGAAGTAGGGGAAGTAGGGGGAAAGAAATGGAAAAAAAACCCTTCCTTTGCTGACTTTTTCTTGAGGATGGCTGAATCAGAATTTGTTAAAGAGGTCTGGTGGCCTCTCTTCCCGGTGGAGAGCTATGGCGGCGGTCCGACTTCCTGCTTCTTTATTTACGACTGAAGACATTACCCACCTCTAGCTTCCTGTTTGACCTACTCTGTACTCCGGACTCGTTGCTCCTGTGAGCGCCCACTGGTGGTTGTTGGAAAAATTATACTGTCAATCCCTCTTTCTTTCCTGGAGGCTTGTTTTTTGGGATTTTTCATCTTCTATCATTGCAAGATGGCCAAGAGCCACAAAACAACAGTAGCTGACATGGAAAAAATTTTGGAAAGACTGGCAAAATTGGATCAGAAATTGGATAAATTGGATGATTTACAAAAAGGATTATCTGAAATCAAATCTGAAATGACACTTATGAAAAAAGATTTAAATGATGTTCAACAGCTGGCAGAGCAAAACAAGAAGAAGATGGGGGGTCTGGAGGGGGAGGTACGGGCACTCCAGCGGGTGGAAGAAGGGAGAGGAAATGCAATGCTAACTTTACAATTGGATAAGATGTCTTATTTTCTCAGGTTTCAAAACGTGGAACAACTCGACCAGGAAAACTTGAGAGAAGTGATGGTCAAAATGTTGGGTGAATTTCTTGAAAGAGATTTGGAGTCTACTGGAAGGGATGTGGATCTGGTGTATAGAGTAAACTCACAATTTGCAATTTTACATAGTGTCCCAAGAGAGGTCCATATCAAATTTGTAAGAAGGGAACTGAGAGATGAGATATTGAGAAAACAAAGACTGGGGGCGCTGGTGTACAGGGGCAAGGAGGTCACCATCCTAAAGCAGATTCCCAGACAGGTACGAGAATTAAGGAGAAAATATTATTTTTTATCAAACAAGTTGTACCTTAAGGGAGTAGGCTTTAGGTGGTTGATTCCGGAGGGTTTGATGATTTTCTGGAAGGACAGTAGGAAGAAAATTAATAACATAGCGGAGGCTAAGGCCTTTTTTGAGCAGCATAAGTCCTTCCTAGAGGGAGAAGATACAGGAGCTGAAGAGGGGGAAGTATTAGATGAACAAGGAGCGGGGGCGGGCGGGGCTGTGGCGGCCCGGGAGGAGGGGGGAGGCCAGGCCATGGTTCTAAGAGCTAGAGCTAGGAAATGAAGAAAGGAGGGGAATCTATTATCTAATGTTTTTTTTTTTGATATCTCTTTTTACTCTTCCTTTTCATTGTACTTTGTATAATATTTTGGTTAAGTTTTGTTATGTTAAGTTAAATTATGTTAAGTTTTGACTTAACATAATAACGTCTGTTGTGTGAGAATTTAAAAAAGAGAAAATAATAATTTAAATATCTTTTTTATAAAGATATTGAAAATTCAACATATTGTAAACTATAATATTGTATATTTTTAACCAATAAAAACTTTTCTTATTAAAAAAAAATGGTCAGGATCATCATGAGGTAAATTAAAACACTATACAGAATGTGCAGAAGAAAAAAGGTGGGGGAAAAGGGAAATTCCCCCTTTTACACCCACAGCAACCAATCACAGCGTAGATTATCTCATGCATGAGCAGACAAGCTAATGAGGAACACAGGATCATCATGAGGTAAATTAAACAGTATATAGAACACACAGAAGAAAAAGGCGGGAAAAAGAGAAACTCCCCTTTTACACTCACAGCAACCATTCACAGCGTAGATTGCCTCATGCATGAGCAGACAAGCTAGTGAGGAACACAAGATCATCATGAGGTAAATTAAACATTATATAGAACAGAAGAAAAAGGCGGGGGAAAAGAGAAACTCCCCCTTTATGTTTACAGCATCCAATCATAGATTGCCTCATGCATGATCAGAGAAGCAAGTGAGGAACACAGGAACATCATGAGGTAAATTAAACAGTATATAGAACCCACGGAAGAAAAAGGCGGGGAAAAATGGGAACTCCCCCTTTATGTTTACAGCATCCAATCACAGCGTAGTTTGCCTCATGCATGAGCAGACTAGATAGTCAAGAACACAGGAACATCATGAGGTCAGGACTGTCTTAATGCATGGGCCTGATGGGCACTTGAACGTGGGCTCCACGAGCATAGGGGGTCCATACTAAACTGTGATGTTAACCCTTCAATACACCTTGTATCATATAAATATACATATATTATGCAAACATATGTTTAATTTTATCGACCACTTACATTTTTATTCCTGTGAGTAGTTGTCGTAGGGGCCCCAGTACCCTGCTTTGCCCAGGGCACATAATGCTCTTAAGAAAAAGAGCCAAGGTGGCGCATTGGTTAGAGTGCAGTACTGCAGTTACTTCAGCTGACTGCTAGTTCAGCAGATCAAATCTCACCAGCTCAAGGTTGACTCAGTCTTCCATCCTTCCGAGGTGGGTAAAATGAGGACCCAGATTGTTGGGGGCAATATGCTATTTAGTATACTGTTTTTAGTGTAAGCCTCCCAGAGTCCTCGGAGAGTGGGCGGCATAGAAATATGACTAAAATAAATAAAATAATAAAAATAAAGAAGGCCCCGTGTGAGGTAAATTAAACAGTATATAGAACACCCAGAAGAAAAAGGCAGGGGGAAAGGGAAACTCCCCCTTTATGTTTACAGCATCCAATCACAGCATAGATTGCCTCATGCATGAACAGACTAGATAGTCAGGAATATCATGAGGTAAATCAAATGGTATACAGAACACACAGCAGAAAAAAGGCAAGGGGGAAAGGAAAACTCCCCTTTTACTCCCACAGTAACCAATCACAGCGCAGATTGCCTCATGCATGAATCAGCACTTTCTAACTAATCAACTATAACTGTGTGTTATGGCCTGTTGTACATTTTATTGTTCCAGCTCATAAATTCAATATCTTAACAAAGTCTTAAGAAACAAGCCAAGGTGCTTCCTCGGACTGGTGAGGACAATTTTCTCCCTCCTTAGGGATTGTTCCAAGGGCACCATCACAACTGCCGCCCATACTTCGGGTTCACAAAATGGGCGCTATCTTTAGGGAGCGAAACCTGATTAATTTGGAAGAAATTCTCCTTAGGCGAGCTCAACAAATGCAAGGTGCCACTGAACCTGAGGCTACATGGAAGCCTTATGAAGCAAGATCCAGATGGATAGACTTTACACCAGGGTTGAAATACTCCTAGATCGGGCCGAATCACCCGGTCCAGTAGCAATCTTGGCGGGTGGTTCGGCGATCCGGTAGCGATGGCAGAGCAAAGCTCTGCCCACCTGCCCGGGTGTCATTACTTCCTGGTTTTAACCAGGAAGTAATGTGTTTTTTACCTTCTGCACATGTGCAGAATGTTTTGCGCATGCGCTTCCGAACCGGTAAGGAAGGTAAGTAGATTTCACCCCTGTTTTACACACACAAAGAGGATGAAATTGGCCAAAAGTGACAGCCATTCAATTAACCATTTCTTTCAGGATATCACCCGAATAAACAATTTTTTTATCCCACCTATAAATAAACCAAAGATCCTGTCCTCTGACTGTCTCAATGTTAATTAAGCAAGAAGCCAGCTGATAGGATATAGGAGTGAAAACAATCCCACACTTTGGATAAAAATATGGTGGACCATGCAAAATATTCTTAAAAAGAAGATAAAGTTTACTCCACAGTTGTTCCTGCTGGGTATAGTTACAGATTGTACGGTTATAGACACTAATCTGATTTTAAATTTAATAACCACAGCAAGACTGTTGGCGCAGTACTGGAAGAAGGAAGACTTGCCTACTTACTACTCAAGAATGGACACTAAAAGTAGCAAATTTAGCAGAGATGGCTAAAATTTCAGCATATTTGAAGCGATATTCAAATGAAAGATACATTTTGGAATGGAGAAGGTGGATTGATTACATCCAAAACAAATATCGGACTAAAAAGTTTCAAATAGCTTATGAATGAATAAAGCGACTTTCGTAAAGTATTTAAATTTAGTTATGAAAAAGGGGAGTTAAAGTACAAGAGGGAGTTAGGAGTCTATAGTTAGTTAGCATATGTTTGTATATGATTGCTAAATGCTATACCCTGTATTTTGCTCTGGGAAGTGGGGGGAGGGAGGGCTGGGGAGGGAGGTGGGATGGGAAAATATTTGTAAAACTTTTAAAAACTTTTCAATAAAAAAAAAATCCCACAGTTCAGCAGGGTACCGAGTGCCCACTTTTGGCCATCCAGCTTATTGCAGCTCCCAATGATTTCTGGAGGTGGGCTCTGTTTCTTGGAGGAACAAAGAAAAAGCATATAGGTAAACACTTGACAACAGTAACTTCTATTGCACTTAATGCTCTCTACTTACGCTCTGGCCAAATAAATGATGCCTTTGTTCCAAATGACTTGACTTATGTGTTCTTTGGATGACTTGATTTGGTTCTGAACCCAGAACTTTCTTCTAACAAGATCAAACTCTCTACAACACTATAGAGTCTCTAGAAAACCATAATGTCACCCCAGGTACAGCTCAAAAATTGTGAATTTCACTTTTAACATGTTCGAGAGCTCAGCCTGCCCTCTGGTGGCCAAATCAGGGATTTAAACTTAGACTCACTTTGAATCAGTGGTGGGCTGCCCCCGGTTCGGACCGGTTCGCAAGAACCAGTAGTAAAACCAGCAGGAGGCTCCGCCCACTGCCCCGGATATCGTCATCGGCGATCTGCGCATGTGCAGAAGCTTCTGCATTTACTGCGATCCCATTGCGAACCGGTAGTAAAGGTAAGTAGAACCCACCCTGCTTTGAATGTACACTAATCTGCATACTTTAAAATGAAATTTTGTTGCATACAGCTCTCAAAGGATCTCTACCTCCAATATACACTACATAAACATAACTAAATACATACATATATACTGTTCTGTCCCCGTCTCACCCATGCACCCAAACAGCCAGCCGGGGGTTAAATAACTTTTCAAACACCCAATGTCAGTTATCAGAAACTTGGCAGCAACTCCGTAGCTGCCTGCCAAGAACTTTACTTCAAGAAGGAGGGGCTGTTCCTCCACCAGATAACACAAACAAAATACACACAGTTTAAACAGTCCAGTTCGTAAATTAAATCCACAGCAGATTTAGGCGTTGTTTTCCAGAGGTGCAAAGTGACTTGCCAGAAGTTTCAGCTTTGTCCGTCACAGAGTCTGACTGGCCACCACACTCCCTTATATAGCCTGTGGGGTGTGGTCCAGTGACTCAGCTTAATCTCTGGCACGCCTCCTCTTCTGCTGCGTACGTTTGTCTTGCCGATGCTGGCGTGGATCCAGCCACAACTTATCTCCGTCGTCGCTATCTGACTGATCGGAGACACCTGGCTCCTGGCCAAACTCTTCTCCTTCGGCAGACACCTGAGGCATTGCCAGAGAGGAGGGTCCTGGAGAGGGAGGCCTGGCCGACTCCTCTCCTTCATGTTCGGAGCCTTCTTCCTCCGATAAGAGGGGCTCGGGGGTCGGAGCCACAACATATACATACATACATACAGGGGTGGGCTTCAAAAATTTTAGCAAGGATTTCTCTGCCCGGTTGCTGAGTGGGCGTGGCCATGGTAGGCGTGGCCTAGTCAGCCTCCTGCACCACAGGTGGGGGGCATTTTTGTCCTCCCCGGGCTCCAGAGGCTTTCCTTGAGCTTCCAGGAGGGTGAAAATGGCCTCCCCAGACTCCAGAGGCCCTTCCCAAACTTCTGGTAGGCCCATTTTTCGCCCTCCCCCAGCCTCCGCGCGCTCAATGCACTTACCTGCATCCAAAACGGGCTACATGGGGACTCCTGGGGGGGCGGGGCGGAGTGAGCGGGCCCAGCCAGGAGTGGGACTTGGGGGTTCTCTGAACTACACAGAATCTTAGCTAGAGGTTCTCCCGAACCCCTGCGAACCCCCAGCAGCCCCACCCTTGCATACATACAAAATTATGCATAGATATTATATGACACGGAGAAACAACACAGTTTAGTTTGGATGTATACATGTACATGGTGAGAGAAACAAATCTTGCAAGCTTACCAGAGGGATGGCATAAAGAACAAAGCTGTTACAGAATCTGGGAGCCCTGCTAGAAATTTAGGGAGGACCCTAAAATCCATTGGCAGCTCCCTTCTTAACTGGTGCATCGTCCCCCTGAAAGGTTAAGATGGATCGACACATTTGAAACTTGGAAAGCATGTTGTAGGCACATTCACAAAATTTATTTTGCAATGGTATGATCTGATTCAAAATTCCTCTTTTCTAAACCCCGCGTTTCTCAATTTTGGCCACTTTAAGCTACTTGGATTTCAACGCTCCGAATGCTGGCTGGGGAATTCTGGGAGTTGAAGTCCAGGTTGGAATCCTCCTGTCTGCCCTTCTGAAACCCCCCCAAGGAGATTCCCAGCAACCTTGCTTATTTTTTCCTGTGGGGTAGCAAGTTGCCAGTTGGCAAATAAGGTCTTGGAGTGCAGATGCCATTCAGGGTCATCGAACCTCCAGCCACCTCTACAAATCCCCCAGGATTAGATCTCCAATTTAAAGAAAAGATTGGACAATTTAACAGATTTACAGAGTTGCAAGGGTCCTTGTAGGTCATCCCCCTACCCAAACAGGAGACTTGCAAAGCTTTCAAGTTGCCACCTACACCATTTCTGACAGATGGCAGTCCAGTCTCTTCTTGGAAGCCTCCAGTGATGAAGCTCCCACAACTTCCGAAGGCAACTTCTGTTCCATGGGTTGATTGTTCTCGCTGTCAGACAATTCCTCCTTATATTCAGGTTGAATCTCTCCTTGACCAACTTCCATCCATTATTCCTTGCCTGGCCTTTGAGTGTCTTGGAAAATAGCTTGACCCCCTCCTCTCTGTGGCAGACCCTCAGATATTGGGAGACTGTTATCCTGTCTCTCCTGGTCCTTCTCTTCACTAGACTAGCCAGGCCCAGTTCCTGCAACCGTTCTTCGTATGTTTTAGTCTCCAGTCCCCTCATCATCCTGGTTGCTCTTCTCTGCACTCTTTCTAGAGTCTCAACATCTTTTTTATAGTGTGGTGACCAAAACTGGATGCAGTACTCTAGGTGTGGTCTTATTAAGGCTTTATAGAGTGGTATTAGTACTTCCCTTGATCTTGATTGTATCCCTCTGTTAATGCAGTTTACGATTATTTGTCAGGGATGGAATAAGGCCAGTACCTCCAAGCCAGCGGTGAAATCCACATTTTTTTACTACCAGTTCTGTGGGCATGGCTTGGTGGGCATGGTGTGGCTTGGTGGGCATGGCAGGGGAAGGATACTGCAAAATTTCCATTCCAACCCACTCCAGGGGAAGGATACTGCAAAATCCCCATTCCTTCCCCACTCTGGGGCCAGCCAGAGGTGGTATTTGCCAGTTCTCCGAACTACTCAAAATTTCCGCTACCGGTTCTCCAGAACCTGCTGGATTTCACCCCTGCTCCAAGCTCCCTTCCACCCTTGTGATTCTGTAATTCTTGAGATGACACACTGGTTAAGTAAAGAGAGAGCTGCCTGGGAGTTTCGGTCGCTCCCTGATCCAGCCACTAGGGGGCAGGCCACACTTTCCAATGAACGGGCCTTTCCAGTTGATAGCTCGATGACAACTTAAGGTTATAAAATGATGAAGAATATAAAATAATTCAGTCCTTCAAATAGGGAACGTCCCTTTTAAAGCCTAGAGAGAGCCACAGCAGAAGCTATAAATAACTTCTATAGGAAAGGAATCCCGTTGATAAGATAAGGGCTGAAATAATGTTTTAAACACCAAGTCGATAAAGAATTATTCGGAACTATATAGAAACAAGCCACCCAAAGTTAGAACTGATTAAATTATGCAGCAGTCTCTCTGAACTTCTCCTCTTTTGGATGACTTCCTTGTGAAACTGACAAATAAGTCACAGGAAACCTCTGATAGGATTAGGAAGGTTTCAAAGTTAGTAGTCTTGTAGTTAGTTCTCGACTTACAACCTTAATTGACCCTGAAAATTGACCCAGCTGAAGAGGTTGTAGAAAAAATGGTTTTAAAAGTTTTTTTTAAAAAAAAGGTTGGCCATGCCCACCCAGTCACATTACACCCCCCCACCAAGCCCCGCCCACAGAACCGATAGTAACAAATTTTACATTTGTTATACAGAGCCTGTAGTACAGTGGTTTAAAGCACCCTGTTATTAACATCTATTAACATCTGCTGCTTGCAATTACTGCAAGTTCGAATCCCACCAGGCTCAAGGTTGACTCAGCCTTCCATCCTTTCTAAGGTGGGTAAAATGAGGACCCAGATTGTGGGGGCAATAAGCTGACTTTGTATAAATATACAAAAGTATGAAGGCTATTGCTTAACGCACTGTAAGCCGCCCTGAGTCTC
>WNWU01000395.1:430871-462864 GCA_012654045.1 Ptyas mucosa | reverse complement strand
AAAAGAAACAAAGATAGATGGATGGAAGGAAGGAAGGAAGAAAGAAAAAAGAAAGAAAGATGGATAGAAGGAAGAAAGAAAGAAAGAAAGAAAGATGGATGGAAGGAAGGAAGGAAGGAAGGAAATGACACAATGACTTCCAATCTTCTCAACAGATATTTACAAACCTATCATCCTTCCTTCCTTCCTTCCTTCCTTCCTTTCTTCCTTTCCTCCCTCCCTCCCTTTCCTTTAGGTATGGGGGAGCACAAATAGTAGTTGAGACTGGGGGAAGCCAATTTGAATGTTTTCTTTCAAAGTACCCAAATATTGGTGACGCAGGGGTTAGAATGCAGCATTTCAAGCTGACTCTGCCCACTGCCAGCAGTTCGATCCAGACTAGCTCAAGGTTGGCTCAGCCTTCCATTCTTCTGAGGTCAGTAAAATGAGGCCCCAGATTGTTGTTGGGGTGGGGGGGGCAAGAGGCTGACTCTGTAAACCGCTTAGAGAGGACTGGAATGCACTGTGAGGCCGTATATAAGTCTGAGTGGTATTGTTACTGCTACTCATTATAAAATAGAAGAGACTTAGAACTTAAAATAACTTTATTGTCACTTTGAATGCACGCTAACCAATCGGCATACATTAAAGTGATATTCCATTGCATGCCACCCTCAATGTGTGACCATCTCCAATATACACTACATAAACATGACCAAATCAATCAATCAATCAATCAATCAAATAAACCAACCAATCAATCAATCAACCAACCATAAGCATCATTATTTATCCAGCTAATGCTGGGATAAGCCATCAATTGAGTTACACATACCGTAGTCCTTGACTTACAACCACAATTGTGACAGGAAAATTCATCACTAAGCGATGCGGTTGTTAAGCGAGACACCACATGACCATGACCTCTGGTTTTCCCTGTCAGCTTCCCGACTGACTTTTGCTTGTTGGAAGCCGGTTGGGAAGGTGTCAAATAGCCATCACGTGATTCA
Organism: Ptyas mucosa; assembly: GCA_012654045.1. Taxonomy (NCBI): domain Eukaryota; kingdom Metazoa; phylum Chordata; class Lepidosauria; order Squamata; family Colubridae; genus Ptyas; species Ptyas mucosa. Next base: position 461,875 of record WNWU01000395.1, on the reverse strand, counting down.
GGGACTCTGCAACCTTCATGAAAGTTAGCCGATTTCCAAGAGCTTCAGTCATGATCCTGTAATCACAGGGACGTCTAACGGTCGGAAGCACAAGGACTGGGTGTAAGTCCCTTTTTTCAGTGCCATTTGAATGTCTGCTCAACGAATGGGTTGTAAGACAAGGACTACCTCTAATACGGGAGGCAGACAGTCGGTTCCAGCGGGCGAAGTCTTCCATCGTTTTTGTGTTCTCCTCCATTTTTCCCACAGGTCCGCCTACCGGCCCGGGGTGAGTAAAATCAGCTCCCGTGTCTTGCTTCGGTTTCCCCAAAGAGTGAAGAATCGAGGGACGGCGGACTTCCTCCCGGTGAAGCCGCGGCACCAGTGGGAGTGGCACAGCTGTCACCAGTAAGCGAGACGAGGATGGTTGGGCAAGGCTGACTCGTTTATCGAGCGCACCGTTTTCTAACCGAAAGTCCCATTTCATGCAAAATACTAGCGATGTGGTGCACAAAGACTAAGGGAGGGCGGGGCTTGGCTGATGACATCACAAGGCATGTTTCATTGCTTTTTTTCAGAACTAAGGGGTGGGGCTTGCCTGATGATGTTACTACATGCTTCAGAACTAAGGGGCGGAGTTATTATTTTTCAGGATTAAGGGGCAGGGCTTGCCTCATGACATCACAATGCACGTTTCCTCATTTCTCAGAACTAAGGGGCGGAGCTTAGTTTAAAATGTTACAATGCACGTTTCATCATTTTTCAGAACTAAGGGGTGGGGCTTGGTTGATGACATCACACCTGCTTCATCATTTCTCAACACTAAGGGGCGGAGCTTGGTTTATGACATCACAATGCATGTTTCCTCATTTCTCAGAACTAAGGGGCGGAGCTTGGCTGATGACATCACACCTGCTTCATCATTTCTCAACCCTAAGGGGGTTGACTTGCTTCATTGACTTGCTTCATGATATCACGACACATGTTCCATTGTTCAGAACTGAGGGGCGGAGCTTGCCTCATGACATCAAAATGCATGTTTCCTCACTTCTCAAAGGGGCGGAGCTTGGTTTATGATGTCACAATGCATGTTTCCTCATTTCTCAGAACTGAGGGGCGGGGCTTCTAGCATGACATCACAATGAACATTTCCTCAGTGTGATGAACTCTCTGCTGTGGGCAGAAGTCTTTCAATTTGCCAATGTAGCAAATTGCTGTTGGGGCCTAATACAGGTAGTCCTCGACTTACGTCAAGGAAAACAGTTGCTAAGTGGGTCGCACTCAGTTTTACAACCTTTTTTTGCCATGGTTGCTAAGTGAACCACTGCAATCACTAAATGAATTAGGCAGTTGTTAACACTACAACCATCGTAAAAATACATGCTGGTTGCCCATGGCCCAAATTCTGATCACATGACCGTGGGCATGCTGCAACGGTCATAAGTGCGAGGAGCGGCAAGAAGTCACTTTTTTCAGGGCTGTTATAGCTTTGAGCAGTCGCTAAACGAATTATTGTAAAACGAGGACTTACCTGCAGCTTTTAAAAACCTCCTTTCTTTCAGGCATTATCATAGCATGGACGCCTTCAGCAACTATGACCTCCTGGATGCCGTCTCCCATGAGAAGGTAGCCGAGGGTCACAAAGCCAGTTTCTGCCTGGAGGACACCTCTTGCGACGCAGGGGTCCGACGACGCTATGCGTGCACCGCTCATGTTCAGGTGTGCAACGGCTGACTTTTTCTCAGCTGGATCTGCCCACCTCCGCAAGCCGCAGTGCTTATCCATTGTATATAGGTTTTATTCGTTTATAAAATGACCCTGTAATCCCTTGCGGGGTGGAGTCGGGGCAACTGAATGGAGCTGAGTGTTTCCTGGCCGGATGCCTTTCCTGTCACCAGTGCGGAGTTTTGTTCAGCAGATATATATATTCTCATTGTGCCCAGAGAGAGAAATATCAGCCTCTACCTAGGATCGAACTCACAGCCTCCTGATTGTGAGGCAACAACTCCACTTCTAGGCCACTGCACCACTCTTATTAGCTTATAAAATAAAATGGAAAAATACAAAAGCAAATAGAAGGGAACAAAGCAGGGGTAAAATCCAATTTTTTTTTACTACCGGTTCTGTGGGCGTGGCTTGGTGGGTGTGGTGTGGCTTGGTGGGTGTGGCTTGGTGGGTGTGGCAGGGGAAGGATACTCAAAATCGCCATTCCCACCCCACTCCAGGAGGGAAGGATACTGCAAAATCCCCATTCCCTTCCCACTCCTGGGGGAAGGATACTGCAAAATCTCTATTCCCACCCCACTCTGGGGCCAGCCAAAGGTGGTATTTGCCGGTTCTCCGAACTACTCAAAATTTCCACTACTGGTTCTCCAGAATTTCACCTCTGGATCAAAGGGGAGGTAAAGAGGAAAGGTGAAGTGTAAAAAAGAAGGGAAAAAAGCAAAAAAACAAACAAACAGTGTTGATTTCCGGACTCCCCCTGGTGCAGTAGAATGGGATAGTTACCTCAAACTTCAACTTTTTACTTTTCCATAATAGTATAAACTAGCCATTTCTGTAATATATCCCAACAGTAAAACCCCAAACCAAAGTTTCATTTTTTTTCCCACCTCAAGCACAAAGTCCAGAAGCGGTTTCCAAGTAGAAACAAAAGTAGTTGTGATTTTTCTTTGATCGAAATGGTCAATTCAGCCATCTCAGCTAACTCCATCAAAAGCCATGGCGCTTATCCATTTTATATAGATTTTATTCGGTTATAATATAAAATAGGGAAATACAAAAGCAAATAGTAGGGAACAAAGGGGAGAAAAAGTGGAAAAGAGACGTGTAGAAAAGAAGGGAAAAAAGTGGAGGGGTAGGCATTGATTTCCAGACTCCCTCTAGTACAGTTGAATAAGACGGTTACTCAAACCTCAACTTTTTACTTTTCCATAATAGTATAAACTAGCCATTTCTATTAACAACCAATCTATCTCATTGGTAAAATCTAAAATCAACGTTTCATTTTTTTCCCCCACCTCAAGCACAAAGTCCAGAAATGGTTTCCAAGTAGAAACAAAAGTAATTGTGATTTTTCTTTTGATCGAAACAGTCAATTCAGCTATCTCAGCTAACTCTATCAAAAGCTGTGGCGCTTATCCATTTTATATAGATTTTATTCGCTTATAATATAAAATAAGGAAATACAAAAGGAAATAGTAGGGAACAAAAGGGGAGGAAAAGAGGAAAGGAGAAGTGTAAAAAAAAGAACAGAAGAAAGGAAGGAAGAAAAAAACCAGCATTGGCTTCTGGACTCCCTCTAGTGAAGTAGAATAAGATAGTTACCTCAAAGCACAACGTTTTTACTTTTCCATAATAGTATAAACTAGCCATTTCTATTAACAACCAACAATCATCTAACCCAGGGGTGTTAAACTCAAGGCCTGCGGGATGGATCTGGGCCACGGGGTACTTAAATCTGGCCTCTGGGCAGTGGTGAAATCCAAATTTTTTTACTACCGGTTCTGTGGGCGTAGCTTGGTGGGCGTGGCTTGGCTTGGCGGGCGTGGCAGGGGAAGGATACTGCAAAATCTCCATTCCCACCCCACTCCAGGGGAAGGATACTGCAAAATCTGCATTCCCATCCCACTCTGGGACCAGCCAGAGGTGGCATTTGCCGGTTCTCCGAACTACTCAAAATTTCCGCTACCGGTTCTCCAGAACCTGCTGGATTTCATCTCTGACTCCAGGGCTGCCCTGGAAACAGCGAAGGACCGCCCCGTCAGCAAAAATGGAGCTTGAGAGTGCCACGTGCTCTATTTTCGGTGTGATGGCCTCCTGCAGCCCTCTGCCAGCAAAAACGGAGCTCGCGCGTGGGGAGAACTCTGGGAGTTGAAGTCCGTACAGCTTCAAATAACCAATGGAACAGAAGTTGCCTTCGGAAGTTGTGGGAGCTTCATCCCTGGAGGCTTTCAAGAAGAGACTGGACTGCCATCTGTCAGAAATCATGTAGGGTCTCCTGCTTGGGTGGGCAGGTTGGACTAGATGACCTCCAAGGTCCCTTCCAACTCTGTCATTCTCTTTTATTCTCTTATTCTTAAATTGCTGAAGCAGGCTTAAGGCAAAATTAGGTTTATCATAATTCTACTTTACGCTGATGGTTTTTAGCTGCCTAGAGTTTGCGTGTAAGACTGGTGGCCATATGCGATTCCTCAATAAATATAATTAAATGTCATTTTGTCTCTCCCCTCAGGGTCTGAGCCCAGGCTGTTACGATACCTACCATGCCAATATTGACTGCCAGTGGATTGATATTACCGACGTCCCTCCTGGAAACTATATTCTCAAGGTAAGTTCTCCTCATTAGTGAATTTTGTCCCATTGTTACGATCTTTCTTGCCGCGGTTGTTAAGCGAATCTGGCTTCCCCGTTGACTTTGTTGGTCAGAAGTTCGCAAAAGGAGATCATGTGACCCTGAGAAACTGCAACCGTCATAAATGCAGGTAGTCCTCGACTTATGACTAGAATTGAGCCCAAAATTTCTGTTGCTAAGCGAGACAGTTGTTGAGTTTTGCCCCATTTGACAATCTTCCTTGCCACAGTTGTTAAGCGAATCACTGGAGTTGTTCTGGTTAATAACACGGTTGTTAAATGAATCTGCCTTCCCCGTTGACTTTGCTTGTGAGAAGGTCGCAAAACGGGGTTACATGACCCCTAGAAACTGCAACCGTCATAAATACAGATAGTCCTAGACTTACGACCACAATTGAGCCCAGAATTTATGTGGCTAAGTGAGTTTTGTCCCATTGTACAAACTTTCTTGCTGCCGTTAAGTGAAACATTACAGTTGATAAGCTAGTAACCCGGTTGTTAAGTGAATCCGGCTTCCCCATGGACTTTGCTCGTCAGTCGGTCACAAAAGGGGATCAGGTGACTCCAGGACACTGCAACCGTCATAAATACGAGCCAGCTCTCAATAATCCAAATGTAATTCATGTGACCATGGAAATGCTGCCACGGTCGTAACTGTGAAAAACAGTCATAAATCCTTTTTTTAAGCCCCGTTGTAACTTCAGTCACTAAACGAACTGTTGTAAGTGGAGGACTACATGAGTGTGAAAAACAGTCATAAGTCACTTTTTTCGGTGCCATTGTACCTTTGGTCACTAAGTGAACTGTTGCAACTGTTGAGGACTACCAGTTTTGCCCTACGTTTGAGCCACTGTCTGTTGTGAGTGGTGAGGACAAGGATGATCCTGAGTGAGAAGGAAAGATCACCTCTGGATGCCAAGGGATGGAGCATGACAGATTTCCTGTCCTCTTTTCGAGGTGACCGTCAACCCTGATTTCCTGGTGGCCGAATCGGACTTCTCCAATAACGTTGTCCAGTGTGATATTGTGTACACAGGGGTGTATGTCGACACGCAAAACTGCCGAATTACAAGGTATCCCTAACGAAAATACGTCCTGGATCAGTGGGTTGGACCATCAGGGTCTGCCGGGAGAGGCGGAAGGTCAAATCAGGCAAGGTGGCGGAAGCGTCCTTACCACCCAAGCCCCGCCTCCTTGTAAGGGAGTTTACAAAAGGGGCGGGGCTTGAATCTCGGCGCTTCATTGGCCATCTTCCTCTTTCCTGGTGACGTCGTTCATTGTAGGACCTTGAACCGTCCTCATGATCTCTAAGGGTGAGGTGGAATGGGTCGCCCACCCACTGGATATTCTCCCCCCCCCCCAAATTTGGGGGTGGGGGGCCGTTTTGCCCTCGATATTCAAGGCCTTTTGGCAAGAGAGAGGAAGCAGAACAATAGAGGGAGAAATCAGAAGTTGTCAGTCCTTTTCTGGGCTGAGAGAAGTTGTGGTGATGTATGACTTCCGGCATCTTTGTGGACCTCGGAAGCAGAAAGGCGCAACCGGCAAGATGGAGTCCCAGGGGAAAGGAGGGCAGGGCGCGCGCTAGAGAGGGAGAGAGCGCCTGGAAGGGTACCTCATTTAGTACACCTGATGAAAGGAATTGAGCAAGAAAGTGGAAAGGGAGGAGAACATTGTGTATTTCCCCAGGATGTCACAGAAATGTAACTTGTAATTTCCTTCCTTTCCTCCCTCCCTCCTTCCTTTCTTTCATTTTTTCAATTTTTCCTTCCTTCCCTTTTTCATCCCTCTTTCTCATTCATCCATCCCTTCCTTTCTTCTTCCTTCCTCTTTTGTCCTTTTCTCATCCGTTCCATCCATCCATCCCTCCTTCCTTCATCATTCCTTCCTTCATTCTTATCCATCTATCCCTACCTTCTTTCTCCTTTCCTCACCCATTCATTATGTTCCTTTTCCTTCCTTCCTTCCTTTCCTCCCTCTTCTTACATCCCTTCCTTCATTCTTTCTCATCCATCTCTTCCTTTCCTTTTCCTTTCTCATCCATCTCTACCTTCTTTCTACTTCCTTCCTCATCTATCCATTTCCCCTTTTTCTTCCCTCCCTCCCTCCCTCTCTCCCTCCCTCCTTCCTTCATCATTCCTTTCTTCATTCTTTCTCATCCATCTATCCCTTCCTTCCTTCCTTTCTCATCTATCTATCCCTACCTTCTTTCTCCTTCCTCACCCATCCATCACTTCCCCTTTTTCCTTCCTTCATTCCTTCCTTTCTCTCCCTTCCTTCCTTCCGCCATTCCTTTTTTCTCTTTCTACCTACCCATCCATCCTTCCTCTTCCTTCTCCCCTCTCCTTGCTTTCCCTCCCCTTCCCCCTTCCCCCTTCCCCTTCCTTCCCTTCTTCATCCACTTACTCCCTTCCCTTTTCCCTTTCCTCCATCTATTTACCTCCTGGCTTGACAGCAGTTTCTGAAAGGAGATTCCTCCAGTCCAGGAACCAAGCATCCTCGAGAGACCCGTTTTCACCAAGGGCGCCCCGAGTCCCAAGACATCCCATTCGACCCCAACTCTTTGCTGGAGAAGGAGGATGGAGCGAAGAACCAAGAGGTCATCTGGCTTGACCCCGTGCCCATTTACTGGGACGCAGAACCAAACTCTTGCTGGCACCTTGGCCCATCCGTAGGAAGTGATTGCCTTCAACGCCTGTTGAAGATAAAACGAATTCCCCTCTCACCTTTTTCCCCTCCCCTAATATTACTGTGAATATCCTGCAGAAATAACCCCATAAATAATCTCTGGCTATAGCAAACAGCACTCATTTGCATTTTAAAAGGGGTGGGGCTTCGATCAGGTGTTTGCGGCCATCGTCTTGACTTTTTTTGACACCCGTAGACACCTTTGATGTAAAGGGCCGGGCTCCTTCCACACCTGTTTCACCAGGCTTAATAGCAGGAACTGTGAGAGGCAGGTAACTTCTGGAAGCAAGTTTTTCCACTGGTTTATTGTTCTGTCAGGAAATTTCTCCTTAATTCCAGGTCGCTTCTCTCCTTGGTTAGTTTCCATCCGTTGCTTCTTGTCCTGTCCTCTTGTGCTCTGGAGAATAGCTTGACTCCCTCTTCTTTTTGGCACCTCCCAAATATTGGAAGACTGTTATCATAACACCCTTGGTCCTTATTTTCATTAAACTTGACATTCCCAGTTCCAGCAACCGTTCTTCATATGCTTTAGCCTTCAGTCTCCTAATCCTCTTTGTTGCTCTTCTCTGCACTCTTTCAACATCATTTTTACATTGTGGTGACCAAAACTGGATGCAGTATTCCAAGTGTGGCCTTACCAAGGCCTTATAAACTGGTACTAACCAGTGGTGAAATCCAATTTTTTTTACTACTGGTTCTGTGGGTGTGTCTTATTGGACGAGGTGTGGCTTGGTGGACATGGCAGGGGAAAGATACTGCAAAATCTCCATTTCCACCCCACTCTGGAGCCAGGCAGAGGTGGTATTTGCTGGTGCTCCAAACTGCTCAAAATTTCCGCTACCGGTTCTCCAGAACCTGTCAGAACCTGCTGGATTTCACCCCTGGTACTAACAGTTCATGTGATCTTGATTTTATCCCTCTGTTGATGCAGCCTAGAACTGTGTTGGCTTTTTTGGCAGCTGCTGCACACGGCTGGCTCATATTTAAATGGTTGTCCGCTAGGACTCCAAGATCCCTCTCACAGTTACTATTATTAAGCCAGTAATTCTTTGTCTGTACATTTGGTTTTTCTCGCCTAAGTGTAAAACCTTGCTTTTAATGTCACTGAACTATATTTTTGTAGGATAGGGCCTGCCAAGTTCCTTCTGGATCTTGAGCCTATCTTCTAAAGTTATTGGCTATTCCTCCCCAACTTGGCATTGTCTGCAGTCACAACTCCACAGCCAGAGAGGTCCATTTGCCCGAGAAGTGGCTGATGGGCCAAGCAGATTTCCAATTGAAAAGTTCCTGCTCGAATCCTTCACTGATTTTCAACAGAGATCCCGAACAAGGTTGTTTCTTCATTGAAATTCTTGGGCTTTTACAAGGAGGTTTTCTGCCCAGAAAGTACCGGCTTCAAATGTCATGTTTCTCCAAAAATAAGACCTAGCCAGAAAATAAATCCTAGCATGATTTGTCAGAATGTTTGTAATATAAGCCCTACCCCAAAAATAAGCCTGTTAATATCGTCAGCCAGACAGATGCATTTTAGTACCGTATTTCCCCAAAAATGAGACCTAGCTGGAAAATAAGCCCTAATGTGTCTTTTGGAGCAAAAAAATTAATATAAGACCGGGTCTTATTTTCGGGGAAACACGGGAATGAATGCTAAACTCCCTCCCCGCAATACAGACTTGCCTTCTTTAGCCTCTAAACAGATCCCCTTTTTCCATCTGCACCTGGTCTTTTCCAAGCAATTCAACAAAACAGAGCAGGAATTTGGAGCCCAGGTGCAAATTCTAGCATAGCTATAAGACAAGGATTTGCAAGGACGAAGATTGTCAATAGTCGTGTAACCCGATAGCGGATTTGTGGGTGTGTATGTTTGCACACACGTGTGTGGGGTGCACTCATGGCACTTAGTTGCCCCGTTAAAAAAGCGTTCTTTCTTAGTCTCAATCCTTCCATCCTAGAGAAAAAACAATTGCTACCAACCTGCCTTCCATTGAGGACCTGTATACTGCACGAGTCAAAAAGAGGGCTGTGAAAATATTTACAGACCCCTCGCATCCTGGACATAAACTGTTTCAACTCCTACCCTCAAAACGATGCTATAGAGCACACCAGAACAACTAGACACAAGAACAGTTTTTCCCCCGAACGCCATCACTCTGCTTAGCAACTAATTCCCACAACACTGTCAAATTAGTTACTAAGTCTGCACTACTATTAATCTTCTCATCGTTCCCATCACCCATCTCCTTCTGCTTATGTCCGTAACTTGGTTGCTTGTATTACGATTTATATTGTTTCCTGATTACTTATTTCTACTCTGACTATCATTAAGTGTTGTACCTTATGATTCTTGATGAACGTATCTTTTATGTACACTGAGAGCATATGCACCAAGACAAATTCCTTGTGTGTCCAATCACCCTTGGCCAATAAAAAAAAAATCTATTCTATTCTAGAGTTAGGTGTGATCAATGCAATTCTAACATGCACGCAGGTTTTTAAGTTTGCACCTAATGGATATATACTTGAGTGGCATCTCCATTTATTTAATGTGTATCCCGTCTTTTATTACGGTATCTTTACAAATTACTCAAGGCTGTGGGCATATCTGACACACTTTCCTTTTCTTTTCCCCACAACAACCCTGTGAGGTGGGTAAGGCTGAGAGGGGTGGACTGGCCCAAGGTCACTCAATTGGCTTTCAAGGTGGGACTAGAACTCACTGTCTCCTGGTGATTTGCACATCACCCAACTGGTTTTTACACCTAAGGTAGGACTAGAACTCCCCATCTCCTGATGATTGGCCCAGTCATTCAGCTGACTCTCATGCCTAAGGTGGGATTAGAACTCAGTCGCCTGGTGATTGGCCCAAAGTCACTCAGGTGGTTTTCATGCCTAAAGTGGGACTAGAATTCACCATCTCCTGGTGATTGGCCCAAAGTCACCCAGCCAGCTGTCATGCCTAAGGCTCAGAGTCCGCTGGTGATTGGCTCAAATGCACCCAGCTGGCTTTCATGCCTAAGATAGGACTAGAACTCACCATCACCTGGTTTTCAGCCTGATACCTTAACCACTAGACAAAACTGATGCTTTTCTAAGCTTCTGGTGAATATAACTAAACTATCATTATGTGTGAATTAAGAAAATGCCCAAAGCTTTCTTTCTTGTGATGTCCAGGAGCTTGGGTCACAACTATATTCAGGTCCTGCCCACATATCACAGCAGCATAGAATTGGAAGGGACCTCTGAGGTCATCTAGACCACTCACCTTCTATCATGCCCAAGAATGCTCTCCTCAAGCTTTGGATCTGAACCCTTCTCAAGTTTGCATGTGCTTTTCACCAATGACCGTAAATGAAAATCAAAATGCAAGAAGAGACTACAGGTAATCCTTGACTTAACGACCATAATGGAGCCTACCCATCACAGGTCTGAGTTGTAAATAAGGTCATCCTCGTGGCTGTCATTTTTTGGGGACGATTGTGAAGCCAACTTTTGTGATCATGAAATGAACCAATGGTTCTCCACGGGCTGGTTTTTTTTTAAAAAAAACCAATCCCAAAAGTTAAATGTTGGTTTAGCACACATCTTCCAATCAGCATGAAGTGATGAAAGAGAAACAGTTTGCACAGGTTGTCCTTGATTTACAACCTGTCAGTTGCCATCTTTCGCTTGCTTGTGTTTCACTATTATCTGGCAACAGGCTGCCATGAACTGTAGGGAAGGAGAATGAAGGGGTGGGGAAGCGAAAGTAAGCGCTGTATCTCCTCGAGAAGCTACCTCAAGGTCACTCAGTTGGAAGGAGGGTGGAGCTGCATACTGTTAGAAAAATAATGTGATTGTGAAGTGAACTGTGTCGTGCCCCCTGCGGAGGAACGCGAGCTCGAGCTGGAGCTCATGGAGATCTAGGGGGCAGCTTCGTTGGCTTCAGAGGAATGTGGGGAGGAGCAGGCTGAGTCAGGCCAGGGCCTTTTAGGATTGGGACGGCTTGTAGACAGGGAGAAACGGGGGCAGGATGACCAAGAAAGGGCAAGCAGCGAACATGAGGAGCGACAGAGCTAAGGAGATGAGCAAGGACCACCTCCACCTGATCCCCGAGCACGGAGAGTGGAGAGAAGGCGGGAACAGCACAGGCTGACCCAACAACTTGGGAGGAGAGCGCCCCACCCCTCTTCACAAGGCACACCTGGGGACTGAGATTTAAGAAGACGCTGTGGGGACAGGCATTTGTAGGCTGAACAAACGCTAAATTCATGGATTTTTGTGTACCATTTGCCGACATTTGGAGTTTCCTGGATTTCTTGCTTCCTAGATTGCCTTGTTCCTTAGTGTTGTGACCCCGGCCCCAGAGGCTGATTTATCTTCGCATGCTGATTCGGAAGATGATATGGAGGAGGAAAAAGCTGTCACAAGCTATGTGCCGGAGGGGCCATCTTCACTGGTGAGTCAGCAAGAACTGACAGTTGCTGATGTGCCTGTGGACCCCAGCCAAATTGAGGAGGAAACAGAGGCCGGTAACAATGAGGGGGAGCCCCTATTGGATGCAAGAGAGAGATGTAGGAGACGTCATGGAGAACAGCTATTGCCACATCCTAAGAGGTGTGGTCAGGAGACGTAGGGCCACACCCTACAAAGTATAAAAGGGGTGTGACTGGGCTGGAAAGGCGTGGTGAACAATTTGTTGGCGTTTTGGATGCAGTGGAGTTACAACTGTTACTTTGGAGTTTTTTTGACAAGAGTCTGCATTCCTGCATTAGCCTGCTGGCTGCCTGCCAAGACCTTTGGAACATTGCCCGGTAACTATTGGACTGATATACGCTTTGGAAGAGAACTATTTATTAAAGGGCCAGCTTCATTCTCTCTAGCCTGCGTTTGTTACTGCCGGGCTATTTGAGCTTCTTCAAGGCCCTTCGTGGCAGGGGACAGAACACTTTGCTTCCTGGACTCACTGACTTATTCCCTTGCCCCGCTGGATTTCTTGCTTTGCAGCCGTTGTGCTCTCAGCGTTTTGCTGGACTACTTGCAGCCAGAGGCTGCTGGAAGTGTGTGATCACTTTGCTCTGGGACTTGCCATAACCTGGAAGCGTCTGGGGGAAAGTTGGAGCCATAGAAGGGCGGTTTGAACTACCAGCTGATTTCTATTGCCTCTGTGCCTTGCCCCGGCTCATCACGCAACAGTTCTCTATGGGCTGGTTTTTCAAATCAATCAATAAAAAAAAAAAACCCAAAAACCCCAGAAGTTAAAATGCTTGTTTAGCGCACACCTTCCACGCCGCGTGCCTTGAAAGCAGGAATCCTTAAGCACTGAAAAGAAGACTACAAGGTAGGTGCTCCGTCAGCTTCGGAAAAAAGAGAAAATAAATTTGTGCGAAGAAAAGAAGGATTAGATGTGGCGTCAGGAGAAACGCTGACCGAACGAAGCCTTAAACTGGCTTTTCAAAGACGAGCAACGTTTCCAAAAAGAAATCCGACGTTATTTATTCATTGCTCCAGGGAGCGATTAGACTGTCCCACTCAAGAGGCAGTCCCTGGTTTCAAAGAGAGGGCGAGACTTTCTAAATATTTCGGATCCCGAGGAAAGGCCTCCAAAGCAGGACAGTTCAAAGGAACGGAAGAAGCCAGCAAGATCTCAAGCAAGAGGATACAAGTTTGATAAATACATTAAATAAAAATGAAAACCTGGATGGAGAGGATCTCTCCCCCTGGTTCCCCCAGGACTGCCTCGACTACTATCCCCAGTAAGACCAGTGGCTCCCAGTAAAGCCTGGTGTTAAGTTTCAGCCCCACCCAAAGAGTAAACCGAGATGAAGCCAAGTTCACTCAAGGAAGCTTTGTGAGATGGGTGGGTTTTTTTTCTTTTTCTATTTTTTTTTTTTTACAAAAAGTTTACTTGTGGACCACCGAAAAACCACCTGTTCCCCAGCACGGAAATTAAAATACACAAACTTAAGGAAACGGCCTCTTGCAACCCGTCGGAAGTCCAAAACAACAGGGCAGAAGATAGACAGACTCCCCCCCACCCACCCTCCTGGTGAAAGGTAAAAGGTAAAATCTTAACCTGGTTTTAAATAAATCTGGGTTTGTTCTAAAGGCGCTTGGCAGTTCTGCCCCTGCAACCCAGCTTAATAGCACTTAGCAACAGCACTTAGACTTATATACCGCTACGTAGTGCTTTTACAGCCCTCTCTAAGCGGTTTACAAAGTCAGCCTCTTGCCCCTTAAAAATCCGGGTCCTCATTTTACCGACCTCGGAAAGATGGAAGGCTGAGTCGATCTTGAGCCTCGTGAGAATCGAACTGCCAAATTACAGGCAGTCAGCAGACATAGCCTGCAGTACTGCACTCTAGCCACTGCGCCACCGTGGCTCATAATGGGGCAAGCTCTGCTATTCTTCATTCCTCTGGGGTGCCATTGGATGGCCACAATTCAAGAGAGACACACCCTCCTAAAATCCTTGCAATGTTGGGAAACTTTAAGATTTTTCTGGAACGCCCCCCTACCCCTACCCAGCTTGCCTTCTAGACCCCAGGAATCCTGGTTAATTCTCGACGATAGATGGGCTGTCCTAAATGAGTTGAGTTAGAGAGTCATACTCCTCTGGGGGTTGAGGATCACATTTGCAGAAACTCAACTTCTATGAGAATAGATCTTCCCCCTGACCCTCTGTAGCAGGAAATCTCTTTCGGGGAGTATGGTTTCCAGATTATCTCCAAAATTTGGGGTTCTCAAGAAAGCGGTCAGCCAGCAGAGAAAAGGGGGTGTCCCTGGTGGCTGACAGACCCTCTGCTGAGTCCTGGCAGGGTCTGTATTTCATACGCGTCCCGTCCCACCTTCAGGTAAAGGAACATGAAAGTTGTCCGCATGCACAATTTTTTCCTTCATGCGGGGATTACGAGCAGAAGCGTTGCATGATGGAACGTGGAATTTTGGAAACGATTCAATGGAGAGAAGGAGCCGGTGGATTTTCTGGCTCCAGGACGGGCGGGTAGGAGGATCTAAGACGGGCTGAGTTGACCTAAAGGAGATGACCTTCTCCTACTTGGCCAGAAGGTGCCATTAGCGAATTCCACAGTCGTCTTCTCCACCCTGCAGCTTCTCCAGCTCCACCGAACGGACCAGCTCTTGGACAAACTTCATCTCGGAGGCCATCTGCTTGGCGAGAGCCTCGTAGCGGTTTTCCAGCTTCCGGAGGTGCCGTTTCAGCCGGTTGGCTGCCAACGAGGTGCTCTTGGCCTCTTCCTGAGCTTGCCGCTTGAGGGACTCCGTCTTCTGCATCTCCTGCTGGATTTGACGGAGGTCCTGGCTGATAGCCTGGTTCTCCTCCTTGTACCACAACTCCTTCTCCTCGTAGATGGACCGCAGGGCTTCAATGTCCTCCCGGAAGGACTTCTTACTCTGTTGTAACTCCCGCAGGCTCTCCTCGGCCACCGCCACCTCCTCCATGACCTTGGAGAAGCGTTCGAAGTTGATGTAGGTGTTATTGGGCGGCATACTGGAGTGAGACTTGATGGTGTATTCCTTCAGCCGCGTGGTCTTCAGGCGCCTTCGTTCCGGCTTCTTGCCGTTGTCTTCGTTGCGGACGTTCCGCCTCTTGATCACCTGATTAAAAATAAAGGGGGGGGGGAATCTCAGGATTGGTGGATATGTTCATCTCTCTCTCCTCCCAGACCACCAAAACCTTGTCAGCTGTTTTCTCCGAAGCTCCATTGCAGATAATCCTCGACTTATGACCACAATTGAGCCCTACATTTCTAAGCACGACTAGGTTGCTAAGTGAATTTTGCCCCATTTTACGACCTTTCTGGCCACAGAATGTGAAAAAATATAGACCCCTAGAGTTGGAAGGGACCTGGGAGATCAAAGAGTTGGAAGGCAGGTGGGAGGTTATAGATTCCTCTGGCCAGAAGGGACCTGCGAGATCATAGACTCATAGGGCTGGAGGAACCTGGAAGAGGGGGGGAGGGATCATAGACTCATAGGGTTCGAAGGGACCTGGAAGGAGGGATATCATAGACTCATAGGGCTGGAAGGGAGTTGGAGGGGGGGAGGGATCATAGACTCATAGGGCTGGAAGGGACCTGGGAGGTCACAGAATCATAGATTCATAAGGTGGGGCAAACAAACTTAAATGTCAAGACTTTTTTGAGCAACTTAGTTTTTACCTTGATCCATGGATGCTCCAAGCTTTGGTCAATTGTCATCCGTTTCCTGCAATCATTAAAAGAAGCAACAATCAATTCTAGGATCGATGCAAAACATATAGAAAGAAAGGAGAGTGAAATTCATTTGTTGCTGAGAACCTATCCAAATTTCAGCATTGTTCTGGATCACGGACCATCATCTCTTAGGACCTTTTTGGGAATATTGCCTGCGCACAGTCACCTTCTCAGGAGAGACAAACTTCGGTGTCAGTTGTCAAGCATCTGAACGGTCATAAGTGTGAAAAATAGTCCTAAGAAAAAGGAGAGTTGCAACCCAGATCCAAAATTCAGAGGGTCCACTTTGGATGTTAAGCAACGCAGCCACATCGACGGCCATTTGCAGCTTTTCTTCCCACCGTGGTTAAGTGAATCACTGCAGTTGTTTTAATGAATCATTTGGTCATTAAGCGAACTCAGCTTCCTCCCCCCTTGATTTAACTGGCCAGAAGGTCGCAAAAGGGGATTGCCTGGGACCAGTGGTGAGCTGATGCCGGTTCGGACCGGTTCTTCAAGCCTTTTTGCACAGGTCATTAAGCGAACTTTATGCAGTCATTAAGCGAATCCGGTTGCCTGCAATGTCTTTGCTAAGAAAAGTCGTAAATGGCAATCACGTGACCCCAGAGGCTGCAACCGTCATGAATAACTGCCAGTTGCCACGCACCTGAAGATTTATCACCTGACTGTGGGCGGCACTGAGATGGTCGTAAGTGCAAGGCCCTGTCGTAAGTCACTTTATAACTCCAAACGGCTGCAAAACGAATGGCCGTAAGTTGAGAACTACCAGTATCTTTTGATATCGGTTCTCCTGCTGGATTCCGAGAAGGTCTCCTTCAAATTAAAAGTCTCCCACCCTTCCTCACCCCGTCGCCTCCCCACCGCCCACCGCCTCTTACTTGGGGTCCTTCACAAGCAGCCTCCGAATGAAATCCTTGGCCAGTTCGCTGGTGTTGCTGAAGTATTCCTCGTCAAAGTCGTAATTCACAGCCGAAATGTTGGTCAGCGTCTCCTGCTTCGTTTCCCCCAAGAAGGGAGAGGCGCCGCTGAGGCTGAAAAAGGGAGGGTCCCACATCATTCTTAAGCCCAGAGGCTCTTGTGATTTGACAATAAGAAGCCTTCGAGCAGGGAATGGGACAACTCGCCATGGCCAACTCACCGCGAACCACTTCCCGCGGACAACTCGCCTGTCGAACCCGAAATTGACATATGGGTAGCCGTTTTAATTGCCGTATTTTTCGGAGTTTTAAGACGCACCTACCTTTTTGGGTGAGGAGGAGAAGACAAAGAAATCTCCCTCTGCCTCTGAGCAATTTTGCCTCATTGGAGCAAACAGCCTGATTTACTTTCACTTTCGTTTTCAGCATAACTTGATTAGCACAAGGGGGAAAACAAATCTGCTCCAGCAATTTACCTCTTTGCAGCAAGCAGCAGAGCCCTGCGCAAAACAGCTGAGAGCAAATCAGCTGAGAGTCGGGAGGCCAATCCAATCAACTTGTGCTAATTAGGCTGTGCTGAAGCTGAAAGGAGCTGTTTCTTCTTGCTGCAAGGAGGTAAACTGCTGCGAGGCAGAGGCCAAAGGGTGGGGGCCAGTGGATGGGCGGGGCTACAATCGGTGTATAAGACGCACCTAAATTTTCACCCCCTTTTAGGGGGGAAAAAAGGTGCATCTTATACTCCGAAAAATACGGTAGCTTTATTTTATACTCACTTATTCCTTTTCTTTCTCCCCGTTTTGTAAAGTGGGGAGGGGGGTTAGGGCTCACCACATTCTTAAGGTGGGAATAGATAGTGAGCATTGTTTTGGCTAGGTGATCTTCTTTCCCGTGGGAATAGCGGCTGTCCTGACTGAAAGCTGGAGGTGGAGTTTGAAGACACCGGGCAACGTTGATTTTGCTTTTATTGGGGAAGTGGCTTTTGTGGGATGTTTCTACATTTCAATTCCGGTTTGTGTCAGATCCGGAATTACAACAGTCTTTGCCAATTCGATGCCTACCTAAATAAAAGAAATTTGTTTTGGAAGATGCACTTTGTCTATTTCTTTTTTTGAATGATGTTAGGAAATGGCTAATGTCTAACTAGTTGGTCCGGCAATATATAAACTATCAATATATGTTTGTCAAAAGGTATTATATTGCTTTATTGCATCATCCTGTATCCTGATTGGCTAAGCTCTGTAGCCAATGTACTTAAGGGGAAGCCTGAATCATGGCTTGTGGACACTACACCATTTTATCTGCTTATTTGCTGTTACTCTCTAACTGTTCTCTCTGTATGATCACTGTTTGATCATTGCTACTTGTTGCTTTCTACTATTTATTGAATGTTTTAATACTGAACTTGTTCCCGTTTGAAACTCAAGAAGAACTGTTTTATTGTGTAATGACAACAACTGGTAAGAAGACTTTGTACTTGGAATATCCCTGAATTGATACTTTAACTATTGCCTTATCTATGTATGACTTGGATTGTTATTGGACTTTGCTTTACTTTTTTCTAAAAAGACTACCACAACTCAGTGTGTCAGTATATTCACTCTCAGCCGCTTTCATGTGCATACTCAAGGGGTACTCTGCTCAATAACCCATAACATCGGTTATGAGCCAAGAATATCCTTAATGGGTTTCATCACTTGGAAACCTGACATCGCCATGGACAACTTGCTGCAGGCAATTCACCATGGACAATCACCATAGGATAACTCACTGCGGGACAATTTAGTAAATCTATTTAATGATTCAAAATAAATAAAAAATGATTTTAAGTTTGGCCATTCAACATTTCATTCTGTCCCTCCTTTTGCATCCTTTCTTTAATGGTTCTATTCCACCATTTCTTTGATAGTAGTGAAATTCTTGTCCTGCCGTGAGTTGGCCATGGTAAGATGGCCATGGTGAGTTGGCCATGGTGAGTTGGCCGTGGTGAGTTGGCCATGGTGAGATGGCCATGGTGAGTTGCCCATGGTGAGTTGGCCATGGTGAGATGGCCGTGGTGAGTTGGCCGTGGTGAGTTGGCCGTGGTGAGTTGGCCGTGGTGAGTTGGCCGTGGTGAGATGGCCGTGGTGAGATAGGCCATGGTGTGTTGGCCATGGTGAGATGGCCATGGTGAGTTGGCCATGGTGAGATGGCCATGGTGAGTTGGCCATGGTGAGTTGGCCATGGTGAGTCGGCCATGGTGAATTGTCATAGACCCCTTTGAACAAGCCAACCCCCAAGGCCAGCATCTTGATGAAGATCAGGAGCCAAGAAGCATCAAACAAGGGGTAGATTCTTCCGATGTGTGAAGGGTTCTAATCATGCTACTCTAGAATGCAGAATTATGGAGATGAAAGGGAGTCTGGCCTAGTCTAACATTTCTCAATCCTGGCAAATTTAAGATGGGTGGCCTTCAACTCCCAGAATTCCAGAGTGCCTTTCAATCTGAAGAAACTTCCATCTCTAGGACCAAGGCTTTAGGAAAACCTTCAGATCGCCAGCAGCTTTTTGGGGGAAGAATCTTGAACAAGTAAAGAAAGCTGACCCCCCCACCCCCCATCCCCATCCGAACACTGGCAAAGAAATCACTTAGTTCAAAATACTCACAGGATGTAAGTGATGACCCCGATGCTCCTAAAGGAGAAAAAAACAAAGAAGGAAACTTTTATTACACTGAAGAACGGAAACTGCTCCAAACTCTCTGCTTTAGACTGGAGCAACATTCAACTTCTCTCTCCTCCCTCTCCCTCCCTCCCTCTCTCTCTGGCTGAGGAATTCTGGGAGTTGAAGTCCACAAGTCGTAAAGTTGTCAAGGTTGGAGACCTCTGCTCTATATCATCTCTATCATTAGCTATCTCTCTCATCTCTATTTATCATCTCTATCGCTCTCTCATCTCTCTCATCCCTATCTATCAATCATCTCTATATCATCTCTATCTCTATCATTCTCTCTCTCATCTCTACCGCTCTATCATCTCTATCTCTCATCTCTATCATTATCTCTATACCTATCATCTCTCTATCATCTCATCTCTATCATCTATCATCTCTTTCTCTATCATCTCTATTTATCTATCCTATCTATCTGTCTGTTGTCTGTCTATCATCTGTATCTATCATCTCTATTGATCTATCGATCGATCTGTATCTGTCTAATTCAGGCACTGCCCATCTCACTCTCGGAACGACTCAAGAGCTTTTTCAGCTAAAGTTATAATCCATCCATCAACCTTCACAACCCCGGACTTCTTTTCACAGAAGCTGAAACCAAAGCTAAGCATCCAAGAAACCAAGCAAGGATTGGTGAACTTGGCCAACGGCGATCTAGTCAATTCCCGACATGCACCTGACACTAGATGGGAGTTCAGGAAACATGATTTTGGCTACCAGTGGTCAAATGGAAACTTGTGCAGTGGCTTTCAGACCTGGGACCTAGATATTATTTTCCTTATGGGCCAGATAAGAAATAGAAGCTTATTTCACTCACCACATATCAGCCTCAAGGCCCAAAGGTTCATAATTCACTATTTCTGGAGCTGAGGAAGGAAGGAAGAAAGGAAGGAAGGGAGGAAAGAAAGGATATATGGATGAGAAGGAAGGGATGGATGAGAATGAGTGAGGAAAGAAGGGATAGATGGATGAGAAGAAAGGAAGGAATAAAAGAAGGGAGGGAGGAAGGGATAGATGGATGAGAAAGAAAGAAAGAAAGAAAGAAAGAAAGAAAGAAAGAAAGGGAAGGAGAATGAATGAATGAATAAATGAATGAGGGAGGGAGGGAGGGAGGAAAGAAGGGATAAATGGATGAGAAGAAAGGAAGGAAAGAAGGAAGGAAGGGATAGATGGATGGAATGAGAATGAATGAATGAAGGTGGGAGAGAGGGAGGGAGGTATAGATGGATGAGAAAGAATCAAAAAAGGAAGGAAGGAAAGGAAAGAAAGAAAGAAAGAAAAGGGAGGGAGGGATGAGAATGAATGAGGGAAGGAGGGAGGGACGGAAGAAAGGATAGATGGATGAGAAGGAAGGAAGGAAAGAAAGAAGGGATAGATGGATGAGAATAAATGAATTAATGAATGAAGGCAGGAGGAAGGAAAGTATAGATGGATAAGAAAGAAAGAAAGAAAGAGAGAGAGAGAGAGAGAGAGAGAGAAGGGAAGGGAAGGAGGAAGGGACGAAGGAAGGAAGGAAGACTTTATTAATCATTTTCTTCCACCTGTAAAAATTGTTCCATAAACCTCCCACATGTCAGCCTTCCCATCCCAACCTTTGGCAATTCCTCCTCTGCACCTACCTACGAATTCTGGAGTGCCAAAGATGTTTTTGAATTCATTTCCCGTCTCAATCTTGTGAGCGATGCCAAAATCAATCAGTTTGATTCGGGGACTGGGGACGTTCTTGTCCAGGAGCATAATGTTTTCGGGCTGAAAGGGCAGGAAGAAAAAGGGAGCCGTGAGTCCATCCAGCAATGGAAGATCGGACGTTAAATCAAGAGGTTTAACATTCTTGAGAATTTTGAGAGGGGCAAAATCGGCAGCGTTGGCGGAAGTGTGATTTTTCTCCTTGGTAGTTCCTTGATTCAGCTGTCATTCAGTGTCTTGATTGTTTGTCTGAATTGGTATTCCCCAATTCTGACAAAGGCCCCCCTCTAACAGTGGCGGGGCAAGCCATTTGTATACCGTATAAACAGAGAGCAAATCCTACTCTTCTAGTACTGATGATGTTACCCAGTTGGGTTACGAAACGTCTACAAGAAAACTACCAAGCTCAGAGAGCACCAAGGATCTCAGAATCCTCCTCCTCTCCACAAATCCCACTCACATCTAGCACTAGTGATGTTACCTAGTTGGGTCACGAAACGTCTGCAAGGAAACCACCAAGCTCAGGGAGCACCGAGGATCTCGGAATCCTCCTCCCCCTCCCTCTCCTCCTTCCCTTCCTTCCCCCCCCCCCACCCAACATTGATGATGTTACCTAGTTGGAAATGAAATGTCTGCAACAAAACCATCAACTCAGCACCAAAGGCTCCACAATCTCCCCCTTCCCCTCTTCCTCTCCACAAACCCCATTCCCTTCTAGCACTGATGATATCACCTAGTTGGGTCACAAAACATCTGCAAGAAAACTACCAAGCTCAGAGAGCATCAGGGACCCCACAATTCTTTTTTTCCTCTTCCTCTTCCTCCTTCTCCTCTTCCTCTCCTTTCCTCAAACCTCACTTTCTTCTAGAACTGATGGTGTTACCCAGTTGGGTTATGAAACGTCTTCAAGAAAACCACCAAGCTCAGAGAGCACCATGGACCGCAGTTTTCTTCTCCTCCTCCTCTTCCTCCTCTCCACAAACCCCATTCTCTTCTAACACTGATGATGTTAGCTAGTTGGGTCACGAAAGGTCTTCAAGAAAACCACCAAGCTCAGAGAGCACCAGGGATCCCACAATCCTTTTCTTCCCCTTCTTCCTTCTCCTCCTCCTCTCCACAAACCCCATTTTCTAATACTGATGATGTTAGCTAGTTGGGTCACGAAAGGTCTTCAAGAAAACCACCAAGCTCAGAGAGCACCAAGGACCGCAGTTTTCTCCTCCTCCTCCTCCTCCTCCTCTCCACAAACCCCATTCTCTTCTAACACTGATGATGTTACCTAGTTGGGTCATGAAAGGTCTTCAAGGAAACCACCAAGCTCAGAGAGCACCAAGGACCGCACAGACCAGCAGATAAAAATATAGAAAACTGACGATAGAAAAAGACCTAGCGGTCCATCAAGTCTACTCTTTAAGGGTTTTTATTTTTTATTTTATTTTTTTAAAATTTTTGTCGGATGATGCACAATGGACATGTATTCATCCCAAGCATGTTTAAACTCGGTTACTGATGACTGACCCATTCCCTCCACTGGAAGTTACTTCCAAGCTTCCACTATGTTCTGGAAGCAGAGCTGGCAGCAGAGTCTGACAGTGAGGAGGTTGGGGAGGAACTTGGGCCAGTCCTGGGGGCTGGGGAAAGCTCGGACGAGGGCTCTGCATCAAAGGCAGAGAGGGAGCCAAGGCCATCTGATAGTTATGTGCAGCCTCCAGAGTCTGACAGCAGCGAGGCAGAAGAACAGCGGGAGCCTGTTCCCAGTGTGCGCATGCGTAGAGCTACCAGACGACAAGAACAATTAAGAAAACAGGGTCAACTTGGGAGTAAGGCTTGGAGATGATTGGCCCCTCCCATAAGACATAAAAGAAGAGCAACCGGGACGTGAGTTTTTGCAGGAAGCAATTAGTTCATCTGGCCGATTCAAGATTTGAAAATTCTGTGTGTGACTCTGTGCCAAGTTTGGCCTTGCCCTGCGTCTGGACATTAGCTCTCTGGCAGCGTTCCACGTGAGATAGGTGGGTGTTGATAACCTTCCTCTGAAAGACTGTTTATCAAGCCTTGCGGACTGTAAATGAAAGTAATTTACAATCGGATAAATAAAAGAGCTTTTGTGAGTCTAAGATTGTGCTTTATACTTTCTAAGGAAGCCTAGGTCAGAACCCACTACTCTTCCTGTGAAGTCTTACTTTCTGACATTATTTTTCAACTCTCCTCATTCTCCCCCATTTCCCAGTGACGGTTCTCATCATGATCTTAAGAGGTCTTCTCTAGAATTCAGAAAGTGCCTTTGCTGATCCCTTTCCAGAAAGAGACTGAGATCCTCCAGATGAAACGACACTGGAGATTTTGCTACGAAGCCCCCTGTTTTTTTAGTCGTTCGATTATTTATTATCGTTATTATTCAGAGGGTCTCACCTTCAGGTCGAAATGGGCGATGTGTTTGGAGTGGAGGTAATGGACCCCGTCGAGGATCTGTTTCAGGAACTGGGTGGCTTCTTCCTCCGTCAGGGATTCCTTCTCCGCCAGGAAATCAAACAGCTCCCCGCCGGAGACCAATTCCAGAATCAGCACCACGTCTGTCTTGTTCTCGAAAATGTCGTGGAGGGTGATGATGTTGGGGTGTTGGATCTCCCGGAGGATGTTGACTTCCCGCTGGATCTCCTCGCGGCTCACCCCTCGGCGGCTTGACGACAGGCGCCGTTTCTTGATGAACTTCGCCGCGTATTCCAGGCCTGTTTTTTTCTCGCGACACTTCCGCACGATCGCGAACTGGCCGCTGGAAGCCGAAGGAAGAGAAAAAAGCTTGTAAAAATCATCCTTGACTTACAGCCTGCCAGCTGCCACCATATGCTTGGTTGTGCTTTGCTATGCGGTGGCAGATTGCCATGAACTGTGGGGAAGGAGGGAATGCTTGGGGAAGCGAAAGTAAGTGCTGTATCTCCTTGAGAAGCTGCCTCAAGGTCATCCAGTTAGAAGAAGAAAGGGGCCGCACAGCAAATTACACTTGGACTGACGGTTAGGAAAACTTCTTGCCTGAATCTGATTGGTTACACGGACAATGAGAGATAGTTAAGGGAGAGAAAAGTAGAACTTAAGGATGTTGGCGCAATCTACAGGAGGTACGCTAATAAGATGCAAATATTTAGGTTTAAGTTAACTCTATTGCAATTGCACCTTGTACAACGAAATTAAATGCCATCTTTGGTGTATATTATACATAAAAAAATAAATAAAAGAAAACACACATCCTTCACATTCTATACAATTGAACTGAAAACCCCCTGATATGGCATTAATATTGCACTATGCAGTAGAATTCAATATAGTTACTGCTCTGGGATAGAAGCTGTTTTTCAACCTATTTGTCCTTGTTTTTATTGTCCGGTACCGTCTGCCAGATGGTAATAGTTAAAAAAAAAAGAAGAAGGTGCCCAGGATGAGATGCATCTTTAAGAATGTTTGAACTTTCTTAGGGCAGCGGGAGCTATAAAACTCTTCCAAAGAGGGGAGAGGGCAACCAATGAACCTCTGGGCAATGATCTTAACCCTCTGGAGCGCTGTCCTATCTGCCACTGTGCAACTGGCAAACCATACACAGGTAAAGGTCCCTCTCGCACATACGTGCTAGTCGTTCCCGACTCTAGGGGGCAGTACTCATCTCCGTTTCAAAGCCAAAGAGCCAGCACTGTCCGAAGGCGTCTCCGTGGTCATGTGGCCGGCATGACTAAACGCCAAAGGCGCACGGAACGCTGTTACCTTCCCACCAAAGGTGGTCCCTATTTTTTCTACTTGCATTTTTTACGTGCTTTCGAACTGCTAGGTTGGCAGAAGCTGGGACAAGTCACGGGAGCTCACCCCGTTCCGCGGCGCTAGGGATTCGAACCACCAAACTGCCAAACTTTCAGTCGTCAAGCTCAGCGTCTTAGCCACTGAGTCACACAGGTGCAGTAAGTTAGAATACTGGTGCAACAGTAGAAGGTCACCAGCAGTTTTTCGTTCAGTTGTTGTTTCCTGAGAAGTCTCAGGTAGTATAATCTCTGCTGGGCCCTTTTAACCAGTGCTGCAATTTGTAGCTCTGTAAGGCTTACATCTAGTAATTAAGACCTCAGCTCTGAAATTAAGTGTTCAAATCACTTCCTGCTCATTCTGGTCCTTTTCTCTTGAGCTCGCAAAGGGAGACTTACCCTAGGGAGGATTGCTGTAAGATCATCTATACAACGGAGGCTAAATATTCACAGCATTTAACATACATTATCTAAGTAAAAGTTACAACAACCTTTAGAAAAAAAAAAACAAAGGTGCTTCTTTTTCTTTATCAAGAGGCAACTGGACTTTCTGGACAAGAAAGATAAGAAAACTGATATATTGTAAAACAGTTTTCTACAATAGTTTTGTGACAAGAAAAAGGACATACTGTAAAATGGTTTTACTAAGTTTTGTGACAAGAAAACGGACATATTGTAAAACAGTTTTCTACAATAGTTTTGTAACAAGAAAAAGGACATACTGTAAAATGGTTTTACTAAGTTTTGTGACAAGAAAACAGACATATTGCAAAACAGTTTTCTACAATAGTTTTGTGACAAGAAAACGGACATACTGTAAAATGGTTTTACTAAGTTTTGTGACAAGAAAACTGACATATTATACAACGGTTTTACCGTAGTTTTGAGACAAGAAAACTGACATATTATACAATTGTTTTCTACAATAGTTTTGTGACAAGAAAACTGACATATTGTAAAATGGGCAAATCCTTTGAAGCATGCCCCAGCCATGGAGACATTTAAAGATGGGTTGTTATTTACATTTTTCGACGGTGAGATCATGCCGGCTGGCTGCGGGGGTTTCCATATAAGGTTGTAGCTACACAACCCCCTCCAAATAGAAATTCCACACTCCTTCCAGCTCGGTAACCAGCAGAAAATAGAAATAACTCAACGCCACTAATTCTCAATTCCTTCATTTTTAAGGAAAAGAATTTAGAGGTTGTGCTCGACTTATTGCAACTGAGGCCAGAATTTCTGTCGTTAAGCGAGACAGTTGTTAAGTCCCATTTTACGACCTTTCTTGCTATATTGGTTAAGGGAATTGCCTCAGTTGTAAAGTGAGTCACACGGTTGTTAAGCGAATCAGGCTCCCCCGTTGACGCTGCTTGTCAGGCGGTCGGCAAAGGTGATCATGTAACCCCAAGACACGTCATAAATATGAATCAGTTGCCAAGAGTCTGAATTTTAATCACATGACCACGGGGATGATGCCACGGGCTCTTCCTTCAATCATGGGATGCAGGTAGTCCTTGACTTACGACCACAACTGAGCCCAAAATGTATGTTGCTAAGCGAGCCAGCGGTTAAGTGGGTTTTGCCCCATTTTACAAACTTTCTTGCCACTGCTGAGATGGTACAATAGTCGTAAGAGTGAAACATGGTCATAAGTCACTTTTTTGGGTACCGTTGTAACATCGAACGGTCACTAAACGAACGGACGTAAATCGAGGACTGTCTGTAATTCAGAATTTATTTCTCCTAATCTGGAGAAAGATTTCGCAGCCTCTTGAACCCGAAATTGCGACAGTGATGGGCGCTCACAACAGGAAGGAGGATGAAATCTCAGCCCCAGCAAACTTTCTTTCCACACAACTCAGGAAAGAGCGTCTCACCCCACTGGGTGACACAAAGATTACTCACACAGGATGTGTATGTCACACAATTTTGCCCGCTGTGAACTACAAGCTAAAATAGCTACTTCCCTCAGTGCCGAGCCTTTTAACTTAAGAAATTTTTATTAGGAAATCATAGCTGGCAAAAGCTTGTTTACTGTGATCTCAGAGAAGTATATATAGGCCAAGGGTCAGCAACCTGCGGCTCTGGAGCCAAATGCGGCTCTTTGGGCCCTCTGCTATGGCTCCCTGTCAAGTGATCCCACCATTGGCTAGCCCCGCCCCTCGCCCTCCCCTCCTAGTCACTCCTTGCCTGGCCTGAGGAGGTAAGGATGACAGTGGGGGATGAAGAAGCGGCCAGGGCAGAGACAGAGAGATACAGAGAGAGAGGGAGAGAGGGAGGGAGGGGAGAGAGAGATATGTCAAAAGGATTGTGTGGTTCCCGGTGTTTTTTTTAACAACTGGTTCTCTGCCCTAATGACCAGCTGGGTAGGCATGGCTAGGGGGTGGTCATGTGACTGGTGGAAGTGAGTGACATCGAGTTGGCCACGCCCACCCAGGTTTTGTGGTTCCCGGTGTTTTCTTTTCTGTGGGAAACGGGTCCAAATGGCTCTTTGAGTATTTAAGGTTGCAGACCCCTGATATAGGCTGTCCTCGACTTACAACCGTTCGTTTAGTGGCCAGTTGTGAAGTGACAACGGCACGAAGAAAAATGCGACTTTTGACAGAGTTTT
Organism: Ptyas mucosa; assembly: GCA_012654045.1. Taxonomy (NCBI): domain Eukaryota; kingdom Metazoa; phylum Chordata; class Lepidosauria; order Squamata; family Colubridae; genus Ptyas; species Ptyas mucosa. Next base: position 434,946 of record WNWU01000395.1, on the reverse strand, counting down.
CACCGTCCTCGTGGTCGCGTGATCAAAATTGGGATGTTTGGCATGCATTTATGATCTGTCCTGCAGTGGTGGGTTTCACTTACCTTTGCTACCGGTTCGCTCCTGCATGCGCAGAAGCTTCTGCACATGTGCAGAGCATATTTGATGACATCCGGGCGGGTGGGCGGAGCCTCCCGCCACCGCTACCACCAGTTTGCCTGAACCGGGGCAAACCGGTAGCAACCCACCACTGCGGCTGTCCTGAGGTCATGGAATCATCATTTGTTACCACCTTCCTAGCTGATAAGTCAAGGGAGGGGAGCCAGATTCGCTTAATGACCAAATGATTCACTTAACAGGCGATTCACTTAACAACCGTGATCATAAATTGGGGCAAAACTCACGGAGAAACGGTCTTGCTTAGCAATGGAGATTTTGTGCCAAGATTGTCATAACGGTCATGAGGTCTCCTTGCTTGAGTAGGGGGATGGACTAGAAGATCTCCAAGGTCTCTTCCAGCTCTAATTCCAATTCTGCTCAATTGAGATTGTATGTTGAGGACTACTTTGTCAATGAAACTACAGCCAGCAAAATATCACAGTTTATCCCCCCAAAAATCTCTCTTTAAGATTTATAACCTGCATCCAATCCTTTTCCCCCACACAGTAAAACCATTTATCATCCATTCGAAGTTATAACGGGGCTGGAAAAAGTGACTTATGACTGATCCTCGCACTTATGACCATCACAGCAGGTGATCAGCGTTTGAGCACTTAGCAACTGGCATGTGTTTTATGATGGTAGCGACATTCCAGAGTCATGTAGTTGACCATTTTGGGACCTTCCCTTCTGGCTTCCAACAGGCAAAAAAGTTGATTGGGGAAGCCAGATTCACTTACGACCATGTGATTTTCTTAACAACTGCAGTGACTCGCTGATTAACTGTAGCAAAAAAGTTGCAGAATTCAGGGTGACTGGTTTAACAGTCACACACTCGGGCTGCCAAAATTAAGCTGGAGTCACTTAACAGCCAAAATTAAGTGGGACTCGCTTAACAGCTGCCAAAATTCAGTGTGATGCGCTTAACAGCCAAAACTAAGTATGACTCACTTAACATCTGCCAAAATTAACCGGGACTCGCTTAATGACCACCAAAATTAAGTGTGACTCACTTAACAGCTGCCAAAATCAAGCATGACTCACTTAATGATTGCCAAAATTCAGCATGACTCGCTTAACTGCCAAAATTCAGCATGGCTGACTTAACAGCCACCAAAATTAAGCATGACTCACTTAATAACTGCCAAAATTCAGCATGGCTCGCTTAACGGCCGGCAAAATTAAGCGTGATCCGCTTTACAACTGCCTTGATTCACTTAACAACCACCACAAAAATAATGCTCTGAATTGTGGTCACAAATCAAGAACTACTCGTTGGGCGAACTCCTTCCTGAGTTCCCAGAAATGTCCACAAAATTAAAAAATTTTATCCATGTGATGATAACAATGTCACATCATCAGAAAGCCAGGGTTTGTTTATATATATATATATATATATATATATATATATATATATATATATATATATATATATATATATATATATATATACACACACGCAACGTCAGAACGCATCTCTTAAAAAGTTTGAAGCGTCCATCACAATCGCACTATGCTGCTTCTGTAATCTGCAAACACACACACAAACACAAAACACAGACTTCAGTCCATTCCTAACCTTGATACCAAGGATTCTGTCAATTAATGTTAAACTTTGGCTTCTACAGGTAGTCCTCGACTTACAACAGCTCATTTAATGACCATTCAAAGTTGCAACGGTCTCGAAAAAAAGTGACTTAGTGCCATTTTCTGCACTTTACAACCATTGCAGCTTCCCTGCGATCGTGTGATTTACATTCAGATGCTCGAAAACTGACTCACATTTATGACGATTTGCGGTATCCCGGGGTTACGTCATCCCCTTTGGCGAACTTCCGACAAGCAAAGTCAACAAGGGGAAGCCAGATTCGCTTAACAACCGTGTGACAAACTTAACAACTGCAGGGATTCACTTAACAACGGTGGAAAGAACTGTCGTAAAAAGGGGCAATGCTCACTTAACAAATGTCTCGCTTAGCAACAGGAATCTGGGGCTCAATTATAGTCGTAAGTCGAGGACTACCTGCATTTTACTTTTATTTTTTACTTGCTTTTATTTGTGTCGTCAAACCATTTTTGGCGGATGGGAAAAAGCAGTTTAAAACACACACACGTGTGTGTGTGTGTGTGTGTGTGTGTAAAAAGAAGCAGACATACTACGAACTCTGGAACTTAAGATTTTAAAATTTTAAAAGGATTAAAATTTTATTATACTAAGCTTTCGTCGAAAGATTCTGATTATTACGAATGTTGGAACCTATGGTATATTTGGGTGAAAGAAAAGAGAGGGAAATGAAATGGATCTTACCAGTGATCTAAATTGTATAGACGCATATTTGTGTACATTCGTTGCAATAACTTTGCACGTATATATGTAAAGAATTGGTTTTTTAAAAATGGAAATAAACTTATTTTTTAAAAAAAGAAGAAAGCTTAGTATAATAAAATTTTAATTCTTTTAAAATTTTAAAATCTTAAATTCCGGAGTTCGCAGTATGTCTGCTTCTTTTTTTACTAATATACCTGGAACTCGTATTTTTAGAATAGTTTGTAACATATATAGTATATGTTGGATAATGCGATTATTCTACTATTGAGTTATAAATAGAAATGATAGAATAAAGAACTACAAAAGCAATGTACGTAAATTGATACGAAATGCTGTAAAATTACCATTAATGTTATGTAATGTTCAATACCTTATGTCTTGACATGTTTTGTTTTTAAATGTGTGCAATTGATTTTTTGTGTTGTTTTTTAAGACAAAACTGTTTAATAAAAATTATTTTTTTAAAAAAAACATTTATAATACATCTCAGAGATTACGGATTGAAAGAGTTGGAAGGGACCTTGTAGGTCATGTAGTCCAACCCCCAACCCAATCTCAGCTTGAAAGGAACTGACAGCCAAGAGTTCAGGTTTAACATCCGATGAATTTAAGAGTTCACAAAGGTTTTTGGTCTTCTTGTTAAAAAGCTAGCAGAAAAAAACAGCATTTTTCAAGATCTGCCCTTTACCGGTAATTCAATGGCCCAACAATTCATTTAATTCCATGAGTTTATGTTTAAAACCAGAGAAAAGGAGATCGTACGCATTAAATACCTAGATATATATGTCCACACCCCAAAAGTCTGATTTTTGATGACTACACATGGATGTGTAGTTCTTGGTATAAATCAGGTGTGGTTTTATCACTGCCAATCTGGTACATCCGGTTTAGCAGTCCTGGAAATTCCAGATAATATCCAAGAATATCCAGAAGTAACCCTCTTTTAAGTTTTCCAGAAATTAATTAAGATCAAATCAAATTCACCAAGATCAAATCTTGTTGAGATCGCCTTTGACATTAGTACCGCTTCGTAAAGCCTTAGTTAAGGCCACACCTGGAATATTGCATCCGGTTTTGGTCACCACAACACACAAAAAAAATAAATGTTGAGACTTTGGAAAAAGTGCAGAGAAATACAACTATGATGATTAAAGACCTGGAGAGTAAAATATACGAAGAATGGTTGCAGGATTTGAGTATGGCCAAGCTAAAGACAAGAAGGATTAAGGTAGTGATATGATAGCATCTTCCAAAATTTGAGGGGCTGCCACAAAGAAGAAGGGTTCAATTTATTTTTCAAAGCACCAGAAGGCAGGACAAGAAACAATGGATGGAAACTAATCAAGGAGAGAAGCAACCTGGAATTAAGGAGAAACTTCCTAGAATAGAATAGAATAGAATAGAGAATAGAATTACAAAATAGAACAGAAATAGAAATAGAATAGAATAGAATAGAATTACAGAATAGAATAGAATAGAATTACAGAATAGAATAGAATAGAATTACAGAATAGAATAGAACAGAATTACCGAATAGAATAGGAATAGGAATAGGAATAGAAATAGAAATAACAGAAATAGAAATAGAAATAGAATAGAATTACAGAA
>WNWU01000395.1:400036-421751 GCA_012654045.1 Ptyas mucosa | reverse complement strand
GGAGACGTCTTCGGACAGCGCTGGCTCTTCGGCTTTGAAACGGAGATGAGCACCGCCCCCTAGAGTAGGGAACGACTGTGCGAGGGGAACCTTTACCTTTACATGGATATTAAACTGTCCTCTGATAAGTGTGTGAACAGGAAACTTAGAAATATGTCAAGTTGTGATTTTTAATGGGTGTACGTTGTTAAATCAGAACAAAACATTGCTTCAGTATTTGTGGCTTTTTGAACTGGTTACTTAATAAAGAGGCCGTAATTTTGTTGGTGTTAAAAGCATTGTTGGCGAGAACCCCAATTACACACACACACACAGTGCTTATTTTTGTATTACCTTTACTAGCCGGTAGTCCTTTTAACTTGCGACTATAATGGAGACTTCCAATTACAGTCATAAAGAAGAAATTTTAAATTTTAATTGGTTTGTTAGTTTTAATTCTGGAGCCAAATTTATATATATTTTAATTGTTTTAATATTTGCATTTTATGTTTTTATTTCTGGCTGTACACCGCCCTGAGTCCTCAGGGAGAAGGGCGGTATATAAATTGGAAGTAAAATAAAATAAAAAATAAAATAAAATCATGATGATTGTAAAACATCACAACTGACCTGATTTTACAAGTTTGGTGTCAGTTAAGTGAATACGGTGGTTGAACTGTGAACTCTTCTTGGCTGTGGGCAGTTTTTGCCAAAAAGTGGAACTAAACGCCCATTTTGGCAAAAATAGAAATAGCAGTTCAGACTTATATACTGCTTCACAGTGCTTTAAAGCCAGTGGTGAAATCTAAATTTTTTTACTACCGGTTCTGTGGGCATGGCTTGGTGGCCATGGCAGGGGAAGGATATTTCAAAATCTCCATTCCCGCCCCACTCTGAGGCCCGCCAGAGGTGGCATTTGCCGGTTCTCCGAACTACTCAAAATTTCCGCTACCGGTTCTCCAGAACCTGCTGGATTTCACCCGTTTACAGCCCTCTAAGCGACTTCGCCTATTGCCTCTAATGATCTGGGTCCTCATTTTACCGACCTTGGAAGGATGGAATAGAACAGAGCTGGAAGGGATCTTGGAGATCTTCTAGTCCAGCCCCCTGATCAAGAAGGAGCAGAAGGCGGAGTCAACCTTATGCCGGTCAGCATCGAACTCCTGGCAGTGGGCAGTCAGCCTGCAATACTGGTGTCAACCCTGAAGCTGACCTGACAGAAGCCATCTTGGAGCTTCAGTGTTGCCGCACTGGAGCAGAGGGGTTGGGGTGATTAGAGATCGCTGGGGTTTTGTAGCCAAAATAAAATACTTTCTCTTGGGAACCAAGGACATTCTCACACCTGGCCAGAGGAAGGAGTGATGACACCAGGCAACCAACCAGACAGCGCCTTAATTGGACCATGATTGTTTGTGGTGTTGAGGGAATACTTTTAATGGGTGAAAACGGCAGGAAACCTTCAGAGTCGGTTTTCACCCGCTTGTGCCAATATGAAGTATCAAATAAAACTATTCTTTTGAGGAATCTATCTGCCTTGGAGCTTTGCTTAATATGGATATGTTACTTGGAACCCTGACAACTGGATTCTAACCCCTGCACCAGAGTTCAAGAGAATAGACATACAGTGATAGAGAGAAGATATAGATATATGGTAGATAGTCAGCAATAGTTTATATACTGTTTCACAGCCCCTCTCTAAGCGGTTTACAGAGTCAGCCTATTGTCCCCCGACAATCTGGATCCTCATTTTACCGACCTCGGAAGGATGGAAGGCCGAGTCGACCTTGAACCGGTCGGGATCGAACTCCTGGCAGTGGGCAGAGTCAGCCTGCAATGCTGTATTCTAATCACGGCTCTTCACACAAATGACTGTTCAAAAAAAAAAATACGTCACAAATTGTGTCGCGATCACAACAGGATGCTATAAACCGGCATAAATGCAGGCCAGTTGCCAAGGGCCCAGAATGGCGTCATGTGCCTACAAGATGGTACCAGGCTTTGGAACAAGAAGTTCTAAGTAACTTTTGGTGGGGGATCCAGAAGTGGTATTCAGCCGGTTCGGGCGAACCGGTAGTAGCGACCTGCAGGTGGGCCCTGCCCATCTGCCGGAGTGCAATCCCGTCCTATATCGCTGTGGTTTTGACGCCGCACACAGGTGCAGACGGCGTGCGCGAGCTCAATTCCCGTGTTTTGACATCGCGTATGCTCACATTTCCTGTGCTGGGCGAACCGATAGTGACCTCTGGTGGGATCGACAGATGCTAAGTAACAAATCGTAAGTCAAGGATTATCTGAATTGTACTCCCCACCACCACAACTTCGCTCCTCCTAACACAAGCTCTCGAGACGTTTCAACATAAACAGGAAGCCCGATCAGCTATTCTTATATTTATTATTCCAGTGGTTCTAAATACATTGATTTGCACAATGATAACCTATTAGCGAAGAGGCTGTCCGTCTAGAAAGCCTCCTTCTCTCAAATCCCCAGATAAATGACTTTTGTTGATCATCCTTCCGCGTCTCGTCCAACCTTTCGAGAGAGCAAAACAGATTTCCCAAGTCTCGCCCCTCCATCCCCCCGCCAAAAAATCCCTCTTCTTCCTCCTTTCCAAAATTTCTCCAAAGAAAGAAAAAAAAAACCTGGCCAATTTTTTTCCCCCCTCACTTGCCTCCGTGATGTCAGATAAATATGGAGATGAGCCGTGTTTCGGGTGCGTTAAAATGGAAGCGTATTTTCTCAAGTTAACAACGGGCCGAGTGGGTTTTTCTGGCGTGTTGTGTGAAAAGAAACCCCTTCATCAAGGCTGAAAAAGTAGGCGTGGGAGACCTCTTTTTCTGGTGATTGGAAAGGGGGAAAGAAAGAAGGGGGGGGAGGAAACAGCCACCATTCTCAGCCATAAGCACATCTAACCACCATGTTTTTGTTCTGTTTTTTTTTTACACTAGTTAAAAGTTCATTTCGAGTCCCACAACAGCCATTTTTAAAATTTATTCTTTTTTTTGTAAGATCTGGTGCGGTATTATTTCATTCGACCGGTTTACAATTTATCCAGGAAGTTATCCAGAGCGGGGATGCCTTCTTTCAGCCCTTTCCGTTTGCGTGTCTCGCTGACCACTTGACAAGGACGGCTGGCGCTGTCGAAGGGATCCCCGGGGAGAATCTGCCAGTGATCGAAGACGCACTGCGGGAAAGCCTGGCCTCCGGTGTTGGATCTCAAGTCGGCCGTGAAACCTAAGGGCAGAAAAAAGGTGTGGCGTGAAAGCAAGAAAAGAGTTCAAACGTTCGAAAGCCGGAGGGTTTCCCTCCCCCCAGGACGAGGGCCTTATTTGGTGTTTCCAGTTCAAGTCCTGGACTTACGACCACCGTTGATCCCAAAATTTCTATTGCCAAATAAAGCAGTTACTAAGTGAGTTGTGCCACATGACTGCGAGACGTGGCAACTGTCACAAATACATGCCTGGTGGCCAAGCGCCCAAATTTTAATCACGTGGACCATGGTGGGAATGCTGCAATGGTCGTTAAGGGTGAAACTCAGTCATAAGCCCCTTTTTTCAGTGCTTGGAATGGTCATTAAACAAATGGTTGTAAGTCGAGAACTATCTATATTTGCCTCTACCTGAAGCACCTTAGCTAAAGAGCACAAGGAACGTCTCCCGTCATGGCTGCCAGTCTGCTAAGCTACGCATCTCAAGCTGTATATATGTATAATAGCAGTGACTCCGAGAGGGATCTTGGAGTCTTAGTGGACAATCAATTAAAATATGAGCCAGCTGTGTGCGGCAGCAGCCAAAAAAGCCAATGCAATCCTAAACTGCGTTGAGAGATACAATCAAGATCAAGGGAGGTACTAATACCACTCTATAAGACCACACTTGGAATCCTGCATCCAGAGTTTTGGTCACCACACTACAAAAAAGATGTTGAGACTCTAGAAAAAGTGCAGAGAAGAGCAACTAGGATGATGAGGGGACTGGAGGCTAAAACACGAAGACCAGTTGCAGGAACTAAGCATAGCTAGTCTAGTGAAGAGAAGGACCAGGGGTGACGTGATAGCAGTGTCCCGATATCTCAGGGGCTGCCACAGAGAGGAAGGGGTCAAGCTATTCTCCAAAGCACCTGAAGGACAAAGCAGGAATAATGGATGGTAACTGATCAAGGAGAGATTCAACCTAGAAATAAAGAGGAATTTTCTGACAGTGAGATCAACTTTTGGAAGTTGTGGGAACTTCATCACTGGAGGCTTTCAGGAAGAGATTGGACTGCCATTTGTCACAAAATGGTGTAGGGTTTCCTGCTTTTGGAGGGGTGTTGGACTAGATGACCTCCAAGGTCCCTTCGAACTCTGTTATTCTATGCTGACAGCCTGACATCAGTAATTTGGGGGAGGGAGCAGTGGGAGGTAGGAATCAAAACTAAGCAGCACTCTCTCATGGAGACCACAAGGACTTGTTAACACCTGATTGGACACGGATAACCAGGGTGGGCTGTCCGGGATCAAGGGAAAGTTAATTCGATGTTTTGCGCCCGCAAATTTCAGATCTAGCTTTGCCTCTTCTGTAACCCCCTTGGCTTTAGTAAAGTATACATTTGACTAATCCTGAGGCAGGAGTCTTTCTTTTCTAACTGACCAAGTTGGGACGGTTGACATTCTGAGCCCAGAGGGAAAAGATCTATACTTACCAAAAGATTCGTTCACAGGCAGGTAGGCCTTGACCACAAACATGGGGGTTCCAGCCACCTGGGACTCTTCAAAAACGTGGCCTCGTTTCCTGTTCAGCACTCCATAAATGCCACCCACTACTTGTTCAGGGCACTGGGAGAAAACAAAACAGGTCTCCAGTGAGATTGGGGGAAAAACCTCTGGGCAGTTCCTAACTCATCCGGCCTCCTCCCTCCATACCTACCTGGATCTCCACCAGATAGATTGGCTCCATGAGGCGGGGCTGAGCTGTCAGCATGCAGGCGTAGAGGCACCGCCGGGCTGTGGGGATGATCTGGCCGCCGCCGCGGTGGATGGCATCGGCGTGCAGGGTGACGTCATGCACGTCAAAGCGTACTCCTCGCAGGTTCTCCTCGCAGAGGGCCCCCTGAAGAGAGCAGAAGAGGGGTGTCGAGACTCACAATCAAGACAGCAAGGCTCTTACACATTTGCAGCAAAGAAAATGGGAGCGTGGTGGCTCACATGGTTAGAACGCTGGGCTGACAATCAGCAGCCCATGTTCGAGACCTAAGTGCTCCTGTTTGAAGGGGTGAGCTCCCGTCCTTCCCTCCAGCTCCTGCACACATAGCAGCTTGAAAGCAGGAGACCACACATTGATAGATGGAATACCAGTTCGGTGGGCAACTTAACAGGCACATGAAAGTGATGTCACAATCTAATCCTTTCAACCTGAAAGTGCCTCTGTGCTTCTGACACGAACGCAGTAGTGAAGAAAAAAAGGGGTTTTAAGAACAGAATCTCAAAAGCTGGATAGATTTATCTTAAGTCTTCCACAAGCCCATAAAAACAGGGCCTCCCTTTCTTTTCCTAAGCGTGCCTAAAAATTATGGCATGGGTCCAGGGTATCTAGCGATTGTCTCACCCCACAAGGCATTACCCCACCCCACTTACTCCCTTCTATTAAGACATTCCAACTGGCAGGGTCTAAGAGCTTTTCTGCAGTTGCACCTGACCTGTGGAACATTCTGCCACCAGAGGTAAAAACTGCTCCTTTTTATTTATCTATTTATATTTTTATTATTATTATTCTCATATTGTTAACCCTGAAGTGAACCTGGCTGAGGCCATCTTGGAGGCTTCAGGGCTGCCATACAACAAAGGGAGAGGGGAGAAATAGCAAGACGATGTTTTGCAGCCAAAACAATAAAGTTTTCCTGTGGGAATCAAGGACATTCTCACAGGTGCTTGGCCAGGGGAGGAGTGAAGTAACCAGGCAACCGGCCATCACCTTGACTGGACAGCGTGACCAGTGACTTGGGGGAAAGGGGAAAAATTTTATCTTTTGATTAGGTGAAAACCGCGGGAACTTTCAGAGTCGGCTTTCATCAGTTGTGCCAATATGACGTATCCAATAAATTGTTCCTTGAGAAATTCCCTGCCTCAGAATTCTGTTTTCTATGGGTGCATTACTTGGAACGCCGACACATATGCTGAATTCTGCCATGCTCTGTTACAATTTTTTGGGTAAGCTGCAGGAAAGGTTGGGTAGGATGCGGTAGACTTAAGTAAGGCAAAATACCATCATCTAATTGTGACTGTGGGGTTGAAAAGCAAACTATCCAACATAGTGTCAAGAGTGCCAAAAAAAGAGCCTATAATAGGCTTTGCTCATTTCTTGGCAGAGGACAAAAGAAGCAAAAATTGTATCTGTAATCTAGACATTTATAATATTTTAGATTTCATATTTTGTATTTTTAATCTGTGTTTTCATCAAAATGCAATGTGAATGTGCCATATAATAATGAATGTCTAAAAGCATCGTTTACTAGAAGTCAAGTGACATACAATAATACACTTGACTTCTAGTAAACTATACCTTTCTCAATAAATGGAATTAAGGATCGTTCTTTTTTTTTTTATCATATTTCTATGCTGCCCACTCTCCTAGGATTCTGGGCAGCTTACAACAATCGACAGTATACTAAATAGCAATCTGGGTCCTCATTTTACCCACCTCGGAAGGATGGAAGGCTGAGTCAACCTGGAGCCGGTGAGATTTGAGCCGCTGATCTGCTGAACTAGCAGTCAGCTGAAGTAGCTGCAGTACTGCACTCTAACCACTGCGCCACCTTGGTTCTTACTTAGAGGTTCAAGCTGAGGTAAAATGACACTCATTTTACGGCTCAGCCACGAGGGCCAGACTCACCTCCTTTGTGGCCCACTGGAAGCCGGCCACCACGCTGTCCTTGATCTCGTTGAGGTACTGCACCCCCTTGGTGATATCAGTCAGGATGTTGGGACCAGTGCCGTCTGGGCCGAAGCACCAGATCTTACGGGCTTCAGCCACGTCCCACTCGTATTTCTCAGCCAGGTATCTGGCCCGCTGCTTTAGCTCCTGGCGGGCCGAGACATCCCCCTTGTCGATGTCTTCGGCCAGGCCATCCGGGAAGGGGCGGGCTTTCATGTACAGGCGGTTGTGTTTGTTGGGCGATTTGGAAAGGCACAACGTTCCCGACTCCTCGCTAACAGTCTCCCGGTAAGACACGACTGGGTCGGATTTCTGCCAAGAAGAATCAAAGCCGTGAGAGAAGAGACATTTTGAAAGGAGTATCTCGTTCGCAACACCCAGCAAGCAATTCAGGGCTCTTTCTCCAGCTGTTTCTATCGGTCTCTTGATGTCCAACAGGTGTCAACTCTGAAGCCATCTTTGCTGCTTCATAGTTGCCACATAGTTTGGAAGGGGAGAGGAGCTCTCCCGTGGGAACCAAGGTCATCCCAACAGGTGGCAGCTGATAAGAGGAGAAGGCGTGACCAAGGAGCCCGCCAGCTGCTTTAATTGGACAATGTGACCTGTGACACCCAGGGAGGGAAACTTTTATTCTTTTAATTATACAGAAACCGCAGGAACTTTTTTAGAGTTGCTTTTTCCCTAGCTGTGCCGATATGATGTATCCAATAAATACAAGGAACGTTCCTGCCTTGGAGTTCCGATTTCTTCGGACGTATTACTCGGAACCCTGACAATAGGAGAGACGCGCTCTGGGCCCCATCAATTAAGAGCGCGTCATCTTATGGGACCTAGGAAATGTGTCTTTGGTTCCAGCACCTGCCCTCTGGAACACCACAACTCTAAGATCAGGTTGCTTTCAACCCTGCTGGCCTTTGATCAAGTGCTAAAGGCCTGGATATGAGATGAGCCACTGAGAGATTTCTTGGGTTTTTTAAAAAATTCTTTGCTAATATTAATAAAACACGCAAGAGTCACGTTCAGAAGATGGGCAGGTGTATAAACCAATGGCGTACAAGATAATAAACAAGATCTACATATCATTCAACAGAGACAATACAAAGGAAGCAAGAAACCACTTCTGCACCAGCAATCCAATCCAGATGAGCAGAGATTAACACCGTAAATGAAAGAGTCTGTTTATGTGGGAAGGCGGAAGTTGAAACAATGTCCCATGTAATTTTTGACTGCCCCTTGTACTCAGTTCTTAGGGAACATCAGCTGGGCAGGATCTTTTACCCCTAAGTCTAAAGAGCGCTTCTTGCAACATTGTTTGGTAGGTTCAAACTTGCAGCTGGTGAAATGGATTGCCAAATTTGCTGTAAAATTGGTGGAAAAAAGGACAAAGCTGGTGCAGCAGAATGTGGTAGATTGCAGGAAAGATCACTTGATTTAATAATGTAATTCTAACAGTAGTTTTAAGACTGATTGGGTAGATGCAGGGGTGACATTGTAATATAATTTTAATCCTATTTAATTTGTATTTTAAATTATTGTATTTTATTCTGATTTCATTCTAGAACGTGTTTTACTCTAAGTTTTATTTTAAATTGTGTTTTATTCCTATTCCAATTTCATTTTAAGATGTTTCTACCAAACTTCTGTAATAATTGTTTCTGGAGCGCTGCACTTTGATATGGCCCAAGGGCTAATCAATAAATAAAGATTGATTGATTTGATTAACACCAAGATTAAGATTAGACCAACGATCAAGATGCAAAACAATACCCCAATCAAGAAACTGCGAAACAAACAGTAAACAACAGCCTAATCAAGGAACTCCACTCCTCCTCGAAGAATACTCCCCCTCCCACTTAACAGGGCAAGCCATTTGAATATAAATAGCATAACGAACCCCACTGCCTTCTAACACTGATGATGTTACCTAGTTGGGTCAGGAAACGTTTGCAAGAAAACCACCAAGTTCAGAGCGCACCAAAGGATCCCACAGTTCAACCCTGAGCTATAAATATTCTCATCCTCTATTGGTATCGATTTCATAAATAGAGAGACCGGATGCAAATACCTTACCTTGATGGGAATGCAGGCGTGATCCTCCTCCAGATCCTTCAGGCAGATCTCCAAATGCAGTTCTCCGGCTCCAGCTATGATGTGCTCTCCAGATTCCTCAATGATACACTAACCGTCAGAAAAAGAAGGTAGAAAATTGAGATGCATCAATACCCTTTCCTAACACAAGTACCCCACTTCCCAGTCATCAGACTAGGCCAGGAAGAGGGAACCAGGCTGCTGATCTTAAGTTCCTTTCTGTATTGTAAATTTTAGAAAGAGCCGACATTATTATTATCATTATTTAGACTTCTATACCGCTTCATAGTGCTTTACAGCCCTAAGCGTTTTATGAAGTTAGCATATAGCATATTACATATTAGCATTAGCATATTGCCCCCAACAATCTGGGTCCTCATTTTACCCACCTCGGAAGGATGGAAGGCTGAGTCAACCTTGAGCCGGTGAGATTTGATCTGCTGAACTAGCAGTCAGCTGAAGTAGCTGCAGTACTGCACTCTAACCACTGCGCCACCTCGGCTCATGGTCATACTCCACTCAGTATCAAGGATGCAGCTGTAGAGGTGGCCAACGGTATTAAGTATCTTGGGGTGCAGATAACTAACAATCTGACTTGGTCTCTCCACGCATCATCCTTAAGCGTCCAAACCAGCATATGCTTTTCCTGCATCGGATGAGGAGAGCGCATCTTTCTTCTTCTGTCCTGGCCACTTTTTACAGAGGCACGACGGAGTGTGTTTTAACAAACTGCATCCCCGTTTGGTTTGGTGGCAGCAGTGCCTCAGATAGAAAGTCCATACAGAGAGTGGTGAGGACAGTGGAGAAGAACATAGGATACTACGCTTGATCTTAGCCAAAAGGCCGAGAAGCGACGAACATAGAAAGCGCACTTCCCGTTATTCAGGATGCTGCTTATAAGCGCTATGTGCTTCGAGCTCAAAGCATTGTTAGAGACCCCACACACCCATTTCACAGTCTGTTTCTCTTGCTCCCCGCTCTGGGAGGAGGCTTCGAGTATTTCTAGCAGGACTACCAGATTCTGTAACACCTTCCCTATGCTATCTGTCTGGTAAACTTGCAAGATTTGCTTCTCTCGCCATGTACATGTATAAAACCGAACTAGACTGTGTTGCTTCTCTGTGTCATATATGTGGGTATATGCATAATTTTGCATATTTATTTATTTTGTCATGTTTATGTAGTGTATATTGGAAGTAGAGACCCTTTGAGAGCTGTATGCAACAAAATTTTGTTTTAATGTAGGTCGATTAGCGTACATTCAAACTGACAATAAACTGACAATCTGGAAACGGTTCCTAATATATGTGTTTTCTGGAAGGGGGATACCACCACCAGAAGAAGCTTTAAGATTTTTGGAAGCATGAATGATCCCGAGGGGGCGGGGGACCACTCATTGATTGTTTGTATTGTGTATATTGTTATATATTATATATTATGATTCGTGTATGTTTAAATTTAAATATAATAAAAAATATATTTAAAAAACAAACTGACAATAAAGTTATTCTATCTCTATTCTATCCTTATTATCTATTCTTCTCTTCTCTTCTTATTCTATTCTATGATAGAAGTCAAGGACTAATCGAGCAAACTTGCTTGGTTCAAAGATGCCCAGGCTAAGATGCTGCAAGCCATCTCCAGGTGGATCCACCCCCACCTCACCTGCACCATGGGGTCAGACTTGGCCAACCTCTTCAAGCCCTCGACCAGTTTGGGCAGGTCAGCCGGGTTCTTGGCCTCCACGGCCACACGCACGACGGGGCTGACGCTGAACTTCATGACGCGCATGTTGTGGGCGTGTTCAAAGGTGGTGATGGTGCCCGTCTTGACCAGGAACTGGTCGACGCCAACCAGGCCTACGATGTTACCGCAAGGCACGTCTTCAATGGGTTCCACGTAGCGGCCCATCATGAGGATGGTTCTGGAGGGAGAGAAGAGCAGGAGAGACAGGGTGAGCCACAGCTCAGGTGCTGGAGAAAGCTAAGGACCAGCGGTTTCAGGCAGAAGAGGCCAGAAGTTGGGAGGTTTTCTGAAATTTCCTCCAATTTTTAAATACTGACTAGTTTCCTATTTACCATGTAAAATTGGGTTTCCTTCTCTTTTTCCCACAACCTTGCGAGGTGGGGCAAGGCAAGAGTGACTGGCTCCCAGCTAGGAAGCAACCAGAACTCAGTGTCTTCTGGTGATTGATCTAGTCACCTGGCCAGGTTTCTTGGCTAAGGCATAACTAGAACTCTTCTCCTGGTGATTAGCCCAAAGTCACCCAGCGAGCTTTCATGATTAAGGCGGGACCAGAACTCATTATCTTCTGGTGATTGGCCCAGTTACCCAGCCAGCTTTCATGCCTAAGGCAGGACTAGAACTCCTCATCTCCTGGTGATTGGCCCAGTCATCCAGCCAGTTTTCTTTCTTTCTTTCTTTCTTTCTTACTTACTTATTTATTTGATTTATATGCCGCCCTTCTCCAGAGACTGAGGGCGGCTTACAATGTGTTAAGCAATAGCCTTCATACTTCTGTATAATTTTATATGAAGTCAGCTTATTGCCCCCACAACCGGGTCCTCATTTTACCCACCTTAGAAAGGATGGAAGGCTGAGCCTGGTGAGAATTGAACTCGCAGTAATTGCAGGCAGCTGGATGTTAAATGCTGCCTTAGTAGGAGGCATTAGTCTCCTACGCCACTCAGGCTCTTTCTTGGCTAAGGCAGGACTAGAACTCAACATCTCCTGGTGATTGGCCCAAAGTCAACCAGCCAACCTAAGGAAGGACTAGAACTCACTGTCACCTGCTGACTGGCCAGAGTCACCCAGCCGGCTTTCATGCCTAAAGTGGGACCAGAAGTCACTGTCTCCTAGCTTCCATCCCACTGCCTTAACCACTAGGCCAAACTCCTAAACACCCCCAAGAGTATGCCGATTTCAGAGAAGGAAAAGAGGGAATAAAGGCCATTTCCCACACACACACAGACGGCACCTGACCCCTTCCCCACTCCAAGGCTGACCTCTGGATGGGCTTCAGGTAGAGATCTTCTTTCTTTCCTGGCGTGTAGTTTGGTCCCATGATTCTGCATTTGAGGCCAGTGGACACAACTCCCGAAAACACTCGGCCGAAGGCGTAGAAACGGCCCTTGTCAGAGGTGGGTACCATCTTGGAGATGTACATCATCAGGGGTCCTTTGGGGTCACAATTCTTAATGCCTAAAAGAAGGGGGAGGGAGAAGACATATTTGATGCTCCTGTGGAGAACCGTTGTGGTCCGTCAGCTGGCAGCGGGGTCGGACAGTGAGGAGGCTGGGGAAGAACATGGGCCAGTCCTGGAGTCTAGGGAAGGCCCAGACGAGGGCTCTGTGTCGGAGGCAAAGATGGGGCCAGGACCATCTGGGAGTTATGTGCTGGCTCCGGAGTCTCCAGAGTCTGACATCAGCAAGGAACAGGGGGAGCCTGTTCCCAGCGCACGCATGCATGCGCAGAGCTGCCAGAAGGCAAGAACAGTTAAGACAAAAGGGGCGACTCGGGAGTAAGGCTTGGAGATGATTGGCCCCTCCCATAAGACATAAAGGAGGAGCAAAGGGACATGAGCCTTTGCAGGAAGCAACTGTTGTTCGTTCCGGTCGGTTTAAATTCTGCAGCTCCGTTTTGACTCTGCTCTGTGTGGCCTTGCAAAGCTAATGGCCAATTAGATCTTTGGCAGCATGTCAAGGGAGATGAAGGTGGGTGCTTATCAGCCTTATCCCGAAGGACTGTAGCAGACTTCTGTCAGACTCTTTACAAACTATTTGTGACTCATCTGTGAATGAACAGAATTCACAGCCGTTGAAATGAAAAGAGGGTTTGGGGGACTAATTGTGAGCTTTTTACTGTCTTCAGGAAGCCTAGGTCAGAACAAGAACTTCTCTTGGGAGGGGAAGGGGAGGGAGGACGGGGAGAAGGACCACCTACCCATGGCAGCCTCATCATCGGGGGGACCTTCATAGAGCAGCTCGCAGCGGTATTTCTGAGCGGTGACCGGAGAAGGCAGATGGATGGTGATCATTTGCAGCAAAGCTTCTCCTGCAGGGAGCCAGCGTCGCATCACAGCCTACCGGGGGAAACCATGGAACCAAAAGTTGTGAAAAAAAGGTCCCAGGCCCATCAGCTGCCTACATCAGGAAGGTTCAAGCCGCTCCCACCCTCCAAGGGATCCTCAAACAAGCAGAATAGAGCTGGAAGGGACTTTGGAGGTCATCTAGTCCAACCCCCCCATCCAACCCAAGCAGGAGATCCTACATCATTTCCGACGGATGGCAGTCCAATCTCTTCTTGAAAACTTCCAGGGATGAAGCTGCCACAACTTCCGAAGGCAACTTCTGTTGTTCTCACTGTCAGGAAATTTCTCCTTATTTCTAGGTTGAATATCTCTCCTTGTTCAGTTTCCATCGATTGTTCCTTGTCTGATTTTCGGGTGCTTTGGAAAATAGCTTGACCCCTTCCTCTTTGTGGCAGCCCCTCAAATATTGGAACACTGCTATTATGTCTCCCATGGTCCTCCTTTTCATCACACTAGACGTACCCAGTTCCTCCAACCATTCTTCATATGTTTTAGCCTCCAGTCCCCTAATCATCCTGATTGCTCTTCTCTGCACTTTTTCTAGAGTCTCAACCTCTTTTTTTATAGCGTGGTGACCGAAACTGGATGCAGTACTCTTAGGTGTAGTCCTACTATTAGTTGTGTCTGACTATTCATGACCCCATGGACCACAGCACACCAAGCCCCCCCTGGGCTCCAAATTCATGTTCAATACGCATGAACGACATTATCTATCCATTTCATCTTCTGCTGTCCCTTTCTCCTTTTGCCTTCCCTCTTTTCCCAACATCAGGGGCTTCTCCAAGGAGATTTCTCTTCTCATTACGTGGCCGAAGTATTTGAGCTTCAGCTTCAGGATCTGTCCTTCCAAAGGACGGTCAGGGTTGACTTCCTTTAAGATCGACTGATCGGATCTCCTTGCAGTCCTTGGTGCTCTCAAGAGTCTTCTCTAACAAAGGCAGCACAACTAGCGTGTGATGTCCAGTCAGTTTCAATCAGAACAGAGCTGGAAGGGACCTTGGAGGTCTTCTAGTCCAACCCCCTGCTCAAGCAAGAGATGCTATACCATTTCAGACAGGTGACTGTCCAGTCTCTTCTTAAAAACATCCAGTGATGAAGCATCCGCAACTTCTGGTGGCAAGCTGTTCCACTGGTTAATTGTCCTCACTGTTAGGCAGTTTCTCCTTAATTCCAGGTTGCTTCTCTCTTTGATTAGTTTCCATCCGTTGTTTCTTGTCCTGCCGTCAGGTGCTTTGGAGAATAAATTGACCCCCTCTTCTTTGGGGAAGACTGCTATCATGCCCCCCCAAGTCCTTTTTTTTCTAGACTAGCCTAACCAATATATCCTCCAATCGTTTTTCATGTTTTAGTCTCCATCATCTTAGTTGCTTTTCTTCGCACTTTTCCCCAAAAGCCTCAACATCTTTCTTCTTCTTGTGATATGGTGACCAAAACTGAATATAATTATTACAGATGTGGCCTTACTAAGGCTTTATAAAGCGGTACCATGAGTGTCTGTGATTTTGATTCTATGCCTCTGTTTATACAACCATGTCTTTTTTTTCGGTCAGGGGGTGAGCTGCAGGGAATGTGAAGGAAGAATTCTTCCTAGAAGGGGAGGGGGAACAAAAGGTCGCAATCCCACTCCCCAACCTTGTCCTGTTCAGGTTCTCCTGCTTGAGCAAGGGGGGGGGGGGGGGGTGGATTAGAAGACCTTCAAGGTCCCTTACAGCTTTATTCGATTCTTAAAACAAAAAAAGTTCTAAATCTCATTAAATCACCCCGCGCTTTTTCCTTTAAAACCTAGCGCATTCTGAACAGAACTGGCGGATTTGTTTCAGACTCTTAAAAAAAATTGCTTCCTTTCCCACCCGTCCATTTCCCACCTCCCCCCCACCCCCAAAAATCATACGTCATCACAAGGCGCCCGTTTTGCCTCACCTTCAGCAGAGGCTTGCCTTCCTTTCCTTTGTCCTCGCTGTCCAGCTTAATGTCCAGCTTCTCAATCAGTTTGCCCGTTTCTTCCTTCTTGAAGTTCATGATTGCATCGAATACCTTCGGAGACAAAGGTCGTGGGACAAAAAAGATCAAATCTCCAGCAGGGGCAGCGAGCAAATAAGGGAGGGGGTGATCTGCCGGCAGTCTTGCTTCTTTTAACTGAGGGTGGTCCCCAATAGCACCCCCCCCCCCCCCCCCCCTTGGCCCGGTACCAAGCCGCAGCCTGTTGGGAACTGGCCCACACGATCAGCTGTTCTGACCCAACTCCCCATATATGACAAACCCTCTGAAGTGAACTCAAAGATTCCTTTATTAGGAGCCCCAGCAAAAAGCTTCTCTCTCACCGCAAGCTAACAAGTCTGCCCGTCCAGGAGATGTATAGTTGTATGCCACATCTATTCATCTCCCACTCCTGCCTTTTATTCCCAAAGCTGGGATGGGGCTTCGCTAGCAGCGGTGGCTCTTCCGTCCCAAGGACCAGCCCATAGATTTCCACTGCTCTCCTCTCCTCTGCCTATCCGCGCGCCAGGCACTGGACCCAGCTGTTCCTCCTCTTCCTCATCAGCCACCTCCAGACCTGGGGGCTGTTGACTGTCCATCTGAGAGCTGACAGATTGCCCAGACTCTGCCTCTCTCTCTCTCTCGCTCTGCCAGCTCCGTTCCCTCTTTCCCCTCGGAGCTCTCAGGTTGCCCTGACGCTGACGCTGACCCCCACACCTCCTCCTCCTATTCTGAGGCTGGAGGGGCTGGCGGACAACAGGCCACAACAGCGGCAGGCAAGTGCATAAAGCAGATACTTATGTACACAAAGCAGCCCTCCTGAGCTCCTTTTTTGCTGGCAGAGGCACTGGGGCTCGGTCCTTCACTGTTTCCAGGGCAGCCCCCCCCCCCCCCCCCCGTGCCAGATCAAAGCACCCTGCGGGCCTTGAGTTTGACACCCCTGGACTAGAGCAACCAGAAACTGTTGGCAGCCAAGTGGTGAATGAAATAAATTTAAAATTTTGCAGAGAAGCAGTGCCTCAGTTGAGTTAAATAAATTAAACTTTTAAAGAGATTTGACTACAAAGACTAACACCCCCCACCCTCTCTCGGAGTCCAAAGAGCCCAACCCCCCCCCCCCCCCCAAAACCTGGGTATCTTTCTAGACTCATTCTACTTTGTGTCAGATATTGCAAAAATTTCTTCAAGCATAAAAACGTCAGGTCAAAGTGAAGAAATATTTTCGTCATCATGCACAGGTAGCAGAGGCAAGGCATCTTGAGCATCGTAGTGGGTCTAGTTTGGGGTCGGCCGAGAAAACTACGGGAGGGAGAGGGGGTGCTACCTTGAAGATGGGGTCTAGGATCAGCTGGCAGAAAGTCCTTGGTAGCTTCTTTCCATCAGGGTTGGTTGCAGACTTGCTGAACTTGCCAGTCGCCGGGTCAAAATACCTGTGGGAAAGGAAGGAGAGGGGAAAAAAAATAAGAGACAGAAGGTTTACGTTTTTGTCAAGGCTCCCCCATTTTAAGTAAGCTCCTCGAGGAGGAAGGGTGGCAGAACCTGAGGGCGGTGTTAAGATTTATTTAATATTATCAATGCACCTCGTACAACAAAATGAAATGCCATCTTCACTGTTGATTATACAGTAGTGGCCAAATTTGGGGAAAGTGTATTTTTGAGGTTTGATGGCTAATAACTACTTTTTTGGGGGGGACAGTACTGTAAAATTACCATATTTTTCAGAGTATAAGACACACCTTTCCCCCCCCAAAAGGGGGTCAAATTTAAGTGCGTCTTATACACCGAATGTAGCCCCGCCCACCCACTGGCCCCCACCCTTTGGCCTCTGCCTCCCAGCAGTTTACCTCCTTGCAAGCAAGCAGCAAGAAGAAACAGCTCCTTTCAGCTTCAGCACAGCCTAATTAGCACCAGTTGATTGGATCTGCCTCCCGACTCTCAGCTGATTTGCTCTCAGCTATTTTGCGCAGGCTCTGCTGCTTGCTGCAAAGAGGTAAATTGCTGGAGCAGATTTTTTTTTCTTCCTTGTGCTAATCAAGCTACGCCGAAAACAAAAATGAAAGCAAAGCAGGCTGTTTGCTGCGAAGAGGCAAAACTGCTCAGAGGCAGAAGAGGAGGGAAGATTTCTTTTTCTTCTTTTCCTCACCAAAAAAGGTATCTTATACTCCGGTGCGTCTTATACGCCGAAAAATACGGTATATATCAATGGAAAGATAATTTAATCAAGAATGTAATGCATCGAAGTTTGTTCAATTATCTGTGTTCAATGAAACGTTACAGCCAAATAACCAGAAAAAGGAAGCACAACTTGCTTAGGTTGCTATCAGGTAGCTTTCCTTCATCTGATTGTAGCCAATGAGCAGGATTGTTTAGAGAGCCAATCAGGTGTCATCTTGTTTTGGCAATGAGCCAATCAGATCACAGTAGGATTCAGTTATTGATGTCATGTATTGAAGCTGAGAGGAGGACATTTGTCAGCGTGTTATGTGATCGCTATCAAGTTGGTTGGGGTTTTTTGTGTTCTTTCATTTAGTGAGTTTGTAAAAGACAATAAAATTAAAAAATTAAAAAAGAGTTGACTGGTCACCCAGAAAGCCATGTAAAATAGTATTATTAAGTGAATAAGGCTACAGTTATAAAGAAATTAGAAGAAAAATTGGTGGAAACTTAACCAAAGAGGGAATTTCTAAGTTTTTGAAGAGGTATAAGGAGACTCAGTCACTACAAAACCGCACTGGTAAAGGCAGGAAAAGGTGCCGAACAGCAAGTGATGATAGAAGAATTAAGAGACTGGGCCTACGTGACAGAAGAAAATCATCCAGGTGTATACAAGATGAAACGGTGCAATGCAATGTCAAGTTGAGTGCAAGGACTGTTCGGCACCGGCTGCAGGAACTTGGCCTAAAATCTCGAATTCCATGAAAAAGAGCCACTTTTCTCTCTCAAACAAAGGTTGAAAAGCATTACATTCTTGATTAAATTATCTTTCCATTGATAATTTTATGGTACTACTCCCCCCCCCCCCCAAAAAAAGAGCCTTGGATAGTACAGTGGTCTAAAGCCCTGTTATTAACACCAGCTGCCTGCAATTATTGCAGGTTCGAATCTCACCAAGGCTCAAGGTCGACTCAGCCTTCCATCCTTTCTAAGGTAGGTAAATTGAGGACCCGGATTGTAGGGGCAATAAGCTGACTTTGTATAAATATACAAAAGTATGAAGGCTTGCTTAGCACATTGTAAGCCGCCCTGAGTCTCCGGAGAAGGGCGGCATATAAATCAAATTTAAAAATAAAAAAAAAAGTGCTGCGATTAGCCATCAAACCTCAAAAATACACTTTTCCCAAAAGGTTTCCACAATTTTGGAATGTGTGAAAACACACATCCTTCACATTCCATACGATTAAATTGAAAACACCCCTGATATTAGAATTCAATATAGTTACTGCTCTGGGATAGAAGCTGTTTCTCAGCCTATTTGTCCTTGTTTTGATTGTCCTGTACCGGCTGCCAGACGGTAATAGTTCCCAAAAAAAAAAGGGGGGGGTGCCCAGCATGAGATGGATCTTTAAGAATGTTTTGAACTGTCTTAAGGCAGCGGGAGCTATAAAACTCTTCCAAGGAGGGGAGAGGGCAACCAATGATCCTCAGGGCAATGACGTTGATCCGCTGGAGCGCTGTCCTATCTGCCACTGTGCAATTGGCAAACTATACACAGGAGCATAGAGTTAAAATACTCTCTATGGTTAAGCAGTAGGAGGTCACCAGCAGTTTTTCATTCAGCTGTTGTTTCCTGAGAAATCTCAGGTAGTATAATCTCTGCTGGGCCCTTTTGACCAGTGCTGCAATGTGAGCGCCCCAGGGGATCCCAAGAGGGATCAGCGTCGAATCCCTATGTAGCCACAAGCGAAAGAAGTCCCAACCTCTCCTGAATGCTGTTGACCCTTATCTAATTCTAACAGGGTGATGACTTGAACTGAGAAGATTCCTATTCCTGGACTGTGTTAGCAATACATCGGCTTAATTGAATCTTCAGTGGTCTTTCAGGCATGACATTGCAGAGAAGAGCAACGAAGATGATCGGGGGGACTGGAGGCTAAAACATATGAAGAAAGGTTGCTGGAATTGTGTCTGTCTAGTTTAATGAAAAGGACCAGGGCATGAGAGGAGTCTTCCAGTATTTGAGGGGCTGCCACAAAGAAGAGGGGGTCAACTTATTTCCCAAAGGACCAGAAGGCAGGACAAGAAGCAACGGGTGGAAACTAATCAAGGAGAGAAGCAACCCAGAACTAAGGAGAAATTTCCTGACAGTGAGAACAATTAATCAGTGGTACTGCTTGCCTCCAGAACTTGCGGATGCTCCCAAAACTGGACGTTTTTAAGAAGAGATTGGACAGCCATTTGTCTGAATTGGTATAAGGCCGTGATGGCGAACCTATGGCACGCGTGCCACAGGTGGCACATGGGGCCATGTCACCTGGCACGCCAGGCTCAGCCTCTCTAGGAGTCTCTGGAGGCTGGGGACAACAAAAAATGTCACTTCCTGTCCAACTGGAAGTTGGGAAAAGGGCCGTTCCGGGCCTCCGAGGGGATGGGGAAGGCTGTTTTTGCCCTCCCCAGATGCATAGAGAGGATCTGGAGCCAGGTGAGAAAGAAAATCAGGTCTACTGGGTCATTGTGTGCCAGGAGCGGGGTGGGGGTGGGGGCAGAAAGGGGGGGTTCATGCATGCATGCGCAGGGCAGGGCGCATAGAATTATGGGTGTGGGCACGTGCATGCTTGCGAATCTCCCCCGCCCCCCCTTCCTGGCACGCTATGGCAAAAAGGTTAGCCATCACTGGTATAAGGTCTCCTGCCTGAGCATGGGGTTTGACTAGAAGATCTCTAAGGTCCCTTCCAACTGTGCTATTCTGTTGTTTTCTGATTGGCTTTACCACTTCTTTAGTTAAACTCAATTTCTCAGTAACAATGAATTCACACATCGTACTTTCCCAACTTTGTGGTCCTTTCAACTCCCAGAATTCCCCAGTCAGCCATGCTTGGCTGGAGAATTCTGGGAGTTGAGGTTCACATGTTTTAAAAGTTGCAAAACCCCTGAAACAAAAGAGAATCATCCCGTTCTTTAAGGATACGTTTTCATTTGCGGCATCTTTGCAGTTAATAAAAGGATTCCCTTCCTCTCGTTCCTTAATGCGCCGAGAAAATCATGAGGTCAAACCCTGAAGGGGCTTTTTCGAGAGGAAGCTGGACTTTCTGGTTTTTCTGTGACGACATTTTGAGTTTCGCTTCTCATCCACGAAGCTTCTTCAGCTCTGACCGGATGGTGGGGAACGGAAGGATTTATAACAGCTGGTCCTTTGCATTATTTTTTTGGAGAATCGTTGAGACCACTTGGAGGTTTGTCTGTGTCCTCAGGGTCACCTGAGTGGTGCAAAATGGGTGGGGAGCCTTCTCAGAACTGCTGAAAGGACTGTGTTGTAGACAGGATAGATGATGTCTTATCCCTCCCTCACTGCTGAGGGTTCTCCAAGTGGCCTCAAGGACTCTAAAAGGATGCAAATGACCAGCTGTTTGCAAGGAATACAAATCCTTCCATTTCCCTCCATCCAGTCAGAGCTGAAGAAGCTTCGTGGATGAGAAGCGAAACGTCTTCAAAGAAAAACCAGAAAGTCCAGCTGCCTCTTGAAAAAAAGCACCTTTGGCCTGGATGACAGAGAATCTCCACAGACTTGAGGTCAAATGTGTGCATTCTCTTCTCCTGCACGAACGCAGCCAGTCAGCAATTAAGTCTTCTAGCCATGTTACGTGGAGAGCCTCATTTGCACAATCCTAAATTACGCACCTGTCGCCCCAGAGTTTCTTCATCATGTCCTCCACCTTTTTGGCACGGTCGGCGGAGTTCAGCTGCCCTTCGCCTTTGGCTGCGAACTTGGCCACGTACATCTCGGCAAACTGCTTCAGCGTGAAAGCCCAGCCGTGCAGGCCGGAGCCAAACCCGACTGTGCCGAGGACTGGATCGATCTAGGGGAGGAAGAACAGGCAAGAGAATTTAATCCACCTGAGAGTCCCTGGTGCGTTCCCTAGAAGGGGCACGATTTGAAGGTGCTCTCGGTGCCCTCTGAGCTTGGTTGTTTTCTTGCAGACGTTTCGTCACCCAACTAGGTAACATCATCAGTGTTAGTCAGACGTTTAGAGAGCACCAAGGACCCCCAATCTCAACTCTACGCTACAAATATTCTCCTTTATTTCATGATTTCCTCTGCTATTCTCTAAGAGGAAAGGCTATGTTAGTGAGGCAGTTGCCCAGTGTCCAAAATGCAGTCACGTGACTACAGAGATCACCCTTGAAACTTTGGAACTGAGCTGCCGCTACCATTTCAGGGGGTCATCCTGACTCTGAACAGTTGCTAAGCAACCTGTCCTGAGTTAAGGATTACCCGTGGAGTAACTTCTAAACACGTACACCCCGATACCCTCCAGATAGACTGGGATAGAAATTGCTAATGGTGTGCACAAAGCCAAACATCTCTTCCACCACCTAAGTAGAAATTATGTCCCTTGTAAGCACTCTAAATTATTTGAATCCATCTAGGGTAAGGATGGGGAACGATGGCCCCTTTATGACTTGGAGACTGCTGGCTGAGGAATTCTGGGAGTTGAAGTCCACAAGCCGTAAAAG
>WNWU01000395.1:372015-382754 GCA_012654045.1 Ptyas mucosa | reverse complement strand
AGAAAGAAAGAAAGAAAGAAAGAAAGAAAGAAAGAAAGAAAGAAAGAGAAAGAAAGAAAGAAAGAAAGAAAGAAAGAAAGAAAGAAAGAAAAAGCTTTTTTGCTTTACAAATGAAAAAAAAAACAGGAGGAAAGGAAGAACAAGAAGAAGCTAAAGGAAGGAGGATTAAGTTTTTAAAAAAATTAAACAACCAACAACATATGTACAGACTGAAAAAACTTTGCTGAGCTAAAGAGGGAGAGAGAGAAAGAGAGAGAGAGAGAAATAAAACAGAAAAAGGAGGAGAAAAAGTCTCAGCAGTGACGGGCTCAGAAGAAGAAATCAAAGGGAAGAAGTTTTAACACGCAATTAAATTAAAAATACAAACACCGAGAGAAGGAAAGTCCTATGTCCTACTTGGTGGCTGTAGAAGCAATCTATACAAGAAAAATTCTGTTCAGGCCCTTTTTTTCCCTGGGCCGGAACGACAGTATTGTGATGCGTTTTTAAAACAGAGCAAATATATTGCTTAACTTTTGAGATGTTTTGACTGTAAAAATATTAGTTGGTGGGAGCCGGGGATGGGAGGACAATGGAGCAATGGAAAGGGACAGGAAAGTCCAAGGAAGGACCGGGGTTTTTTTTTCTTTCCTTCATCAGTCTTTCCTCATCTGGACTTTGGGAAGGAAGGAAGGAAGGAAGGAAGGAAGGAAGGAAGGAAGGAAGGAAGGAAGGAAGGAGACAGAAGTGGGAGGGAAGGAAGGAAGGAGACAAAAGTGGGAAGGAGACAGAAGTTGGAAGGAAGGAAGGAAGGAAGGAAGGAAGGAAGGAAGGAAGGAAGGAAGGAAGGAAGGAGACAGAAGTGGGAAGGAGACAAGAGGGAAGGAAGGGAGGGAGGAAGGAAGGAAGGAGACAGAAGTGGGAAGGAGACAAGAGGGAAGGAAGGAAGGAGACAAAAGTGGGAAGGAGACAGAAGGTGGAAGGAAGGAAGGAAGGAAGGAAGGAGACAGAAGTGGGAAGGAGACAAGAGGGAAGGAAGGGAGGAAGGAAGGAAGGGTCTTCAGGCTTGGTGCTGCATATCCCAGGGGCTCTTTAAAAGTTCGTCAGGGGGCTTAGCTCATTTTTATTGGGGGGGTAGTGAGAGATAGCCCAAGGCAAGGGGGAAAAATTGCCACATATCAGTGGGTTTTGCAAGACATCCTTTCTCCGTCTCCCCCACCCCCCCTTTAGAGCATGCTTTTAAAAAAAACCAATGCATTTCTCCTACCAAAATACATCTCAAAGGCGGGTTAAAACCAAGTGAGACAATACACTTTTTCCCCGGGGGGGAGGAAGAGGAGACAGCTCCCCCCCAACAAAGAAAACGGGGAGATGACTGAACACCGAATAAAAACAAAGAGCTGGTCCAGAACCTATTGCAGCTGGACAGGAGGAGACACAAAGAGAGAGAGAGAGAGAGAGAAGGCATGGCATCCTTTAAAACCAGACCACCAAAAAAAAAAAAAGAGAGAGAAAGAGAGAAATAAAAAAACTGCAGAAAAGAGGGGCCAGACTAAAATAATTTCCCGGTTCAGTTTTGCAGAGGGAGCAAGATCGGCCATCCTCTGCGTTCCTCTGTTTGGCCCCCTACCACCCTGGGGAAGGGGCCGGGGAGACCCACCCCCTTGCTAGAGGAGCAAATGGGGATACCATGTGTTGGTGGAGGAGAAGGGAGGGTTTCAACAGGGGAAGCTATCCTCCCTCGCCACCAATACGATCCAAAGGAAGCTGGGGCGTTTCACCAGGCCGGGCGGAGAAGGGATGTCTCCAAAGGGGCACAAACACACAAGCAGGATGAGACACACAAGTATCAAAACAGCTGGAAGTCCAGAGGCATTTTTTTTTTAAAAGAAAAAAAAAAAGCAAAGACAGTCACTGGCATGCCGTGTCCCTCCCCCCCTCATCCCACACCCAGCCACACCCAGCTCGGCTCCACACCGTGTGGTGGTGGTGTTTTTTTTTGTCCGTGACTGACCTACACCTGAATTTTTTTTTATTTCTATTTTTCTTTTTTTTTAAAACCGAGGTAGTTGGCTAGAAACCCAAACAAAAAAAAACCAAAAACAAAAAGAGAGAGAGAGAGAGAGAGAGTGAGTGAGTGAGAGAGAGCGTTCCTCCACCTGGCATTTTTGTCCAGAAGGCCTACCTCGCTCGTCCGTCCTCACCCAGAGAGGGCAACGAGACCCTCTCACCGTGCCCGGCCGACGGGAGGACAGGCCCGTCCTATTTTTTTCCGTCTTCCAAAACACACCGAGTTATTGCACTTCGAAAAAAAAAAAAAAAAGGAAAAGGAAAAGGAAAAAAAAAAACAAACCCAAAGGGAAATAAAAAAAAAAAACCGACGACAACAGATTCGTGGTTTGAGCCCTTCCCCTCATTCGGCAACACCCGTGTTCCCCACCCCTCCCCGCAACCTGGTTTCCAACTCTCCTCTTCTGCGTTTTCCACCCCACCCGCCCACCCACCCACCCAAATGGCTTCTGTTCAACTTAAAAAAATAATAATAATAATAATAAACAGTTGCTCGTATGCTATGCTAGAATTCTACGATATTTTCATAAGAGGCTAAAAAAGAAAAGGGAAAAAAAAAGTTCCGGTTAGGATATTTTTTTTTTCTTCCTTTCTTTCTTTACATGAGGTTCTCTCTGGGAAAAAGGGAGGCCCGCCGAGACGATTCGGTGCAGAAACATCCGTGGTGGGATTTTCTCCCCTTCCCATCCTTCCGTCTCCTTTCGGTTCCCACCAGCCCCATTACCTTCCATCCCGACGGGTATCAGAAAAACCTGGATCTCTCTTGCTGAGTTTTATAAACCTTTCCAGCTGACTTAAGGATGAGAAGAAGCAACACCCCTCCCCCAGGTCTGGTGGGGTGGGGTTTTTTTGGGGGGGTGGGGAGGGATGGGGAGAGAGAGAGAGAGAGAGAGAGCGCAAAAAGAGAGAGAGAGAAAGAGAGTCAGGAATGGTTGTCGAACAAGGCTGACGGAACACAAAGAAGAAGGAAAAAAAAGAAGAAAAAGACAAACGTGACTTTGGAACACCCGTGAAAAGTCCTGGCAACTGGCCAGTAGCGGAATCAGTTCTCACCGGCCAGGTTTAACCAGAAAGCAAGGGGCGTCGGGGAGAACGACAACGGACGCTCGGGAAGGAGAGAGAGAGAGAGAGAGAGAGAGAAAGAGAGTCGGTGGCCATTCCCAAAGGGTTGCGTGCAGGACAGGCGTGCCCCACCCCACCCCGCCACTCCCGGTCACGTCCAAAGGCGGTTCAAAAGCTGAGCCGAAGGCGGAGAGACGAAGAGGCGTTAGGTTGCGAGGTGATGGTGGTCGGAGGGGGGGGGCGTGTCTTTCAGCCATGCATCAGCGCTCATCCAGATGGGTCCGTTTCTTTCCGATAAAAACAAAGTCGTGTTTTGTTTTTTTTTTAAACTTGGAATAATCGGGAAGTCCAAGGATGCTTTGGAGGAGGAGAAGGTGAAAGGTTGGGTGGGTGGGGTGGGGGGATAAGATACCCCGCCCCGTCCCGTTAATCTGAGTAAGCACCGAGGATTTCAAGCTTTCCCACGTGGAAGTGACCCGGTGCCGCCGGCGGTCAGCAGGCGGAGGCGAGGCCGTTCTTATAAAGGCGGGGGACTTTCCTCTTCGGCCCGCCACCGTTGTCGTCTTCCTCCTCCTCCTCTTCCTCCTCTTCCGAGGACGAGCTGTCCAGTGTCAAATCGACGACGTCGGCCGGGATCTTACCGTTCTCCACGCTGGGGGCGGGAGGGGGCACCCCGTTGACGTCCGACGTGCCCCCTGGAAATACACAAGGAGGAAGTAAACATTCAGTGGGCAGCCCTCGACCGAACGGCCGTTTGCTCGGTGACGGTGGAAAGTTACAATGGCACTGACAAAAAAGGGACTCAGGACCAGGGTTTCCCCCTCCCCCCCCGCTTACGACTGCTGAGGCACGTCCGTGGTCCCATGATTGATATTCAGACCTTTGGCAACTGACTCATATTTATGACGGTCCCAGTGTCATGGGATCCCCTTTTGCGACCTTCTGACAAGCAATGGAGGAGTCTGATTCACTTAAGTTACTAAGTGGGTTACTAGCGTAATAGGTGCAGTGACTCACTTAACAACCGGGATGAGTAAGATTGTAAAATGGGGCAAGATTCATTTAACAAATGTCTCAGTTAGTGACAGAAATCTTGGGCTCCAAAATCAAGGACTACCTGTGCCAATGTTTCTCAACCTTGGTGTCAACTTGGTGTCGGAACCCTGACACTTGGCCACTTTAAGACGGGTGAACGTCTGAAGGCAAGACGTTGCATCGATTCAATTGTTCATTAATTGTTAGACGGTAGGAGCCAATGTCAATGGTATTGTCAGCTTTGGAAGCCACATTAGGCCGGAAGCTTCCATGCTGCCACCTTCTCGTATGTGGGAAAGTAGGAGGGGGGATTAAGAAGAGGGGTTGTTAGTAGATATAATAGCATTCTTCCCGTCGGTCAAGGTTAGGGCGATCCAGCATCTGGAGAAGGAGTGGTCATGGGGCTGGATCGAGATGGAACGGACGTTGATTGGAGCATGTGATCGACTGGGGGGAAAGGGGATGGTTTCGGGAGCTTTGACTTACTGAAGGAAAACCCGGGCTTTTCAGATTCGGGTTTTCCCAGATGTGCCAGTTTGCCTATTCTAGTAAAGAGAACTTTGGAAAAATGTTTGCTTCCGCATCTTGGAGTTGGGTTTTTTCTGGAACGCTGACAGGTGTCAAGGAGGACATATTTTTGGACAATACCACACAAGTTGGAATCAACTAGGGGAGATGACTCTGGCGGTCCTTTGGCCTTCCTGATTCGGGTAGAGTCCACGACCGCCGTGACTTTTTAGACCCACCTGTGGATCCGCCCACGACGAGTATCGGACACTGAGGGCTGTAGCTCCTTTCCTTCTCGGCTTTGATCGGGCGCCAGGAGCCATCCACCAAGTACTCTATCTCGTCCGCATCTTCACATTCCTTTAAGATCTTCGATAGGAGCCTAAAGAGAGATGGTGAACCCAGCTGGTGATTTCAGACTCCAGAAGCTTCAGGGCTTCCCAGGAACGGTTTCCATCTCAGAGGGGTTTCAGGAAATGGTGAGGACCATACCTGAAGGCAGAGAGGTCACCAAGCCCAGGCTTACCAGATACCAAAGCATCCGACTGCCTGCTCCACCCAAAACCAGGAGCCGACTTAAAATTTTAACCAACGATTACAATTTTAAATTCCTGCAGAAGAATATTAAAGATCTTGGTAAACGTCAAGGACAGATCACCAAAGTTTTGTGAGATGTGGCGATTCTCTAGGGCAGGGGTCTCCAACCTTGGCAACTTTCAAGACTTGTGGACTTCAACCCCCAGAGTTCCTCAGCCAGCAAAGCAAAGTTGGCTGAGGAATTCTGGGAGTTGTTAAAGTAAAGAAAACCTTCTTTATTACTGTTTATTATTTGTTATTTTAAAGCAAGGATTTACATAAAAAGGATAATTTTTTAAATTTAAATTTGAATTGAAAGCACTATAATGGTTAATTAAAAATTTGAAGGATGCATTTTGGAAAGTTTTCAATTTATATTAATAGGATTGGTTTAAGCCCTATTGATGATTATACAAGATAAAGTTTAAGGTTTTTTAAAACGTTTAATTTTAACAAAAAGGATGGAGAACCTAACCAAATTGTAGTTTTTAAAGGTTATTACATAAAAAATAATAATTTTTTTAAATGTTGGAAGGTACTATAATGGTTAATTAAAAACTTGGAAGATATTTTTTGGAAACTTTTCAATTTATATTAGTAGAAATGGTTTAAGCCCTATTGATGATTTTATGAGATAGAAAATTTAAAGTTTTTAAAATGTTTAACCTTAACAAAGGGGGAAAAGGGGGGGGAAGGACTGATAATAATTTTAGTTTTATTATAGAAATGTAGTAATTGAATAGTGTTTGTGTTGAACTTATATTAATAGAAATGATTTTAGATTTAAAAAAGAGTTTAGGGTTTTGTTTGTGTTTTTTTCTTTTTTTCTTTTTTTTAATGATTTTAATAAGTAGTATGAATAATTATGATGATGTTACTATAGATGTTTAAAAAGAATGTGTTGGAGACTTTGGGAAGGATATTTAGTTGGGTTCTTCTTTTTTCTTTCTTTCTTTAATGTTTGTAATATTTTTAGGGAGGTTGATGAATTTAAATAAGGGGAGTTAAAGGAACTATGGGAAATTTTGAATTTTACAGTGTGTTAGCATATTTTAGCATATGTTCATCATTGCAATACCCTGTTTCTGCTTTGGGAAGTCTAGGGGGGGAGGGGGGTTGGATGGGTTGGGGGAAAGAAGTTTTATAAATGTATGTATAATTGGGAATTCGGGGCTGCTTAAATACCACTTAAGATTGTATTCAAAAGGGAAACAACTGGAGAGAGGGGAAGGAATATAGAGGGCGGAACGGTGAGTAGGAAAGGAAAAGGAGAGGAGGAAGAGGGAGGGGAAAAGGAGTGGAGGAGAAGGTTAGAAGGTGGAAAGAGGAGAGGAGTGGGGGTGGAGAAGGGGAAGTAGGAAAGGGAGGAGGTAAGCAGGGAGGAAGAAAGGAAGGGAGGGGGAGTAGTGGAAGAAAGGTTGGGATAAAAGAAAGGGGTAGAAGAGCAGCCCCGAAAAAACCAAAAAAACCAGATAAAAGGAATTCTGGGAGTTGAAGTCCACAAGTCTTAAAGTTGCCAAGGTTGGAGACCCCCGCTGTAAGGAAGCGTCCCCAACCCCAACCTTTCTGGATCCAGCGACCAGTTTCAGAAGAAAAATAGTCTTCCATGGGCGGGAGGAAGGGCAATGGGTTTTTCACACGCTGTCAACTCTGAAACTGTCAACTCTGAAACGGAGCCTGAGTGGCGTAGCAGGCTAATGCTTCCTATTAAGGCAGCATTTAACATCCAGCTGCCTGCAATTACTGCGAGTTCTAATCTCACCAGGCTCAAGGTTGATTCAGCCTTCCATCCTTTCTAAGGTGGGTAAAATGAGGACCCAGATTGTGGGGGCAATAAGCTGACTTTGTAGAAATATACAAAAGTATGAAGGCTATTGCTTAACGCATTGTAAGCCGCCCTGAGTCTCCAGAGAAGGGCGGCATATAAATCAAATTTTAAAAAATTAATTTTTTTTAAAAAACAGGCTTATTGGACAAATCATATTGGCACAGGCTGGTGAAAACCGACTCTTAAAGGTTCCCACGGTTTTCACCTAATTAAAAGTAAAATAATGTAATGAGCCTTGGTGACGCAGCAGATTAAAATGCTGTTAAGTAACACCAGCTGCCTGCAATTACTGCAAGTTCGAATCTCACCAGGCTCAAGGTTGACTCAGCCTTCCATCCTTTCGAGGTAGGTAAATTGAGGACCCGGATTGTGGGGGCAATAAGCTGACTTTGTATAAAAAAGAACACCGCTTAGGGGAGGCCAAAAGCCCTACTAAGCAGGTATATACAAAAGTATGAAGGCTATTGCTTAATGCATTGTAAGCCACCCTGAGTCTCCGGAGAAGGGCGGCATATAAATATAAAAAAATTAAAAAATAAAATAAACTGGCCTGTCTGAGGCCATCTTGGAGGCTTCAAAGTTGCCACAACAATGCTGAGGGATAAGAGAGGGGGAGGAATAGAGATATCTGGGGTTTTGTAGGCAAAACAAAATAGTTTCCTCTGAGAACCAAGGACATTCCCACAGGTTGAAGAGAGGAGGAGTGTCGTTTCCAAGCAACCGGACAGCACCTTGATTGGACCATGTGACTGTGTCAGGCCTGGAAGCCATCTTTCTACCTTTGTGCCTTCAGGCTTCAGGCCTGCCACAAATCCTACTGTGGGAAATTGGGAGGGGGGTGGGTGGGGGGGATTGCATAGAGGGAAGACGATACGTAGTCACAATAAAATTCCTTATAGGAAGTCAAGGCCGTTGTGCCCTGCAGCTGTGCTGAGAGGAATGAGAAGGTATCTTCTGTTCTGGACGGTACCTGATTGGAGGTGTGATGGACATGTGGGAGAAGGGCAAGGTTCTTGAGCTTTCTTTTCGGTGTGGAAAACCTGGAAGCTCTCAGATTCGGGCTTTCCCAGATGTGCCAATATGACATCTCCCAATAAAAGTTAGCTTTGAGGAACTTCAAGCCTCAGAGTTTGATTTCGTTGGGTGGTGTTACTTGGAACATTACCTGACATTCTGATTGTTTGGGAAAGGGGGAATAACTTTTATTTATTTATTGGTTCGATTTATATGCCGCCCTTCTCCGGAGACTCAGGGCGGCTTACAATGCATTAAGCAATAGCCTTCATACTTTTGTATATACCTGCTTAGCAGGGCTTTTGGGGTCCCCCTAACCGGTGTTCTTTTTTATACAAAGTCAGCTGATTGCCCCCACAATCCGGGTCCTCATTTTACCTACCTCGGAAGGATGGAAGGCTGAGTCGACCTGGAGCCTGGTGAGATTCGAACTTGCAGTAATTGCAGGCAGCTGGTGCTACTTAACAGCACTTTAGTCTGCTGCGCCACCAAGGCTCATTACATTATTTTACTTTTAATTAGGTGAAAACCGTGGGAACCTTTAAGAGTTGGTTTTCACCAGCCTGTGTCAATATGATTTGTCCAATAAGCCTGGTTTTTTTTTAATTTAATTTAATTTTTTTTAATTCGATTTAGATGCCGCCCTTCTCCGGAGACTCAGGGCAGCTTACAACGCGTTAAGCAATAGCCTTCATACTTTTGTATATTTATACAAAGTCAGCTTATTGCCCCCACAAACCGGGTCCTCATTTTACCTACCTTAAAAAGGTAGGAAGGCTGAGTCAACCTTGAGCCTGGTGAGATTTGAACTTGCAGTAATTGCAGGCAGCTGATGTTAATAACAGTGCTTTAGTCTGCTGCGCTCCCAGGGCTCTGTTCTCTGAAGAGCCTGCTTGCCTCGGAGTTCTGCTTTCTATGGGCGTATTACTCGGAACCCTGACACACAAAACCTATCATGTTTCCCTGAAAATAAGACCCTGTCTTATATTTTTTTCCACCACAAAAAAGGCACCAGATCTTATTTTTTGGGGGGGGAGGGGGCAGCCACTTGTATATAACAGAGAGCAAACCCCACTCCCTTCTAGCACTGATGATGTTACCTAGTTGGGTCATGAAACGTCTGCAAGAACACAACTAAGCTCAGAGAGCACTAAGGACCCCCCCCCCCCAAGTTTCTTGGCCCTCCTGGGATTCCTGTAACGAGGTGTCCTGCTTTATGTTGGCAAGTAACTGACTCAACTAACCCATCGATCATCAGCTGATCATACGTGGCTGGTTTGTCACACACCGGACACATCCACGTGGGTTTCTTCTCGTTCATCTGCAGGTAGAAAACTGCATCGAAGCATTGGAGGTGGGCACACGTTTCCGCCCGACACGGTACCGACAGGCGCATCTTTACCAGCTTTGGAAGAAGAAGAAAAAACACATGAGAGCCGCAGGCAAAAAAAAAAAATGAATCTAGAATAGATACTGGTCAAATACAGAATAACAGAGTTGGAAGGGATCTAGTCCAACCTCCTGCTCAAGCAGGAGATCCTATACCATTCCAGACAAACGGCCGTCCAGTCTCTTCTTAAAAGCCTCCAATGAGGGAGCACCCACAACTTCTGGAGGCAAGCTATTTGATTGGTGGGTGGGTGGGTGGGTGGGTGGGTGAGTTGGAGGGAGGGAGGGCAGAATAGTTGGTCGATGGAAAGGAGGGAGGCTTAGAGGGTTGGTTGATTGGTTGTTCGGATGGATGGATAGATGGAGAGTTGGTGGGAGGGAGGAGGAAAGAGGGAGAGAGGGAGGGAGGGAGGGTGGGAGGAATGGGCAGTTGGTTGGTTGGATGGAGAGTTGGTTGGTTAGTGGGAGGAAGTGTTGTGGTATGCCAGCAGCCTGCAGAGCTGGCAGCGGAGTCGGACAGTGAGGAGGCTGGGGAGGAACATGGACCAGTCCTGGAGGCTGGGGAAGGCCCGGACGAGGGCTCTGCGTTGGAGGCAGAGATGGGGCCAGGGCCATCTGGGAGTGATGCACAGACTCCGGAGCCTCCAGAGTCAGACAGCAGAGAGGCAGAGGAACAGCAGGAGCCTGTTCCTAGTGCACGCATGCGAAGAGCTGCCAGAAGGCAAGAGCAGCTAAAGCAAAAAGGACAACTCGGGAGTAAGGCCAGGAGATGATTGGCCCCTCTCAGAAGGCTTAAAAGAGCAGCAAGGGCTCTTGGGATCTTTCTAAGAAAGCAACATTGCTACATTTGTTTCTTCTCTTGCTACATTTGTTTCTTCCCTTGCTACATTTGTTTCTTCCCTTGCTACATTTGTTTCTTGTCAGCATCTCTTGCTTCTGAACTTTTGCGGAGAAGCCTTTGGGAGGGTGCCAAAGGAGACAAAGGTTTGTGATAAGGCTGAAGGACTGTTTATGAAGGAATTGTTTTGGATTTAATTTGGACTAAGCTGAGAATGAAGTAATTCTCAGCTGTTCTAATAAAATATGTTTGTTTATGACTGATTGTGTCTGATAATAACTAAGTGGGCCTAGGTCATAACAGGGAGGAAGGGAAGGATAAGAGGGTGATTGGTTGGTCAGATGGATGGATGGAAAGTTGGTGGGAGAGAGGGAGGGATGGGCAGTTGGTTGGATGGATGGAGAGTTGGTTAGTGGTAGGGAGGGTGGATTAATGGGAGGG
>WNWU01000395.1:335775-356407 GCA_012654045.1 Ptyas mucosa | reverse complement strand
CAGGTTTCGTCGTAATCTCAAATAAATTTCATTCTCAAACACAAAGTCTTTGATGAATCTCTCATTTATTGAAGAATTTACGATCCGACCTGAACTCATGGGCAGCCAAAACTGATTCTCTGAAACCAACCCCTCCCTTTCCGCTTCTCAAAACCCCAGTGCCTCATTGGCCATCTTCCAAGTCAGTCTCTTCTGCCAACTGCTTCAGCTCACAGGAATGTCCCCCTCCCTCCATCACCTGGGTTACGTTATCTGCTAAGGGGAGAAGAAAACTAGGTCAAACGTCAGGCTACTAAAACTTCAAAGTGCTTCTGCTAACTATTTTTTTCCCCCTTTTCTCTTGGATCTTCGTGGCAGCGATGAAAATAGAACGAATTAGATCGCTGACACCGTTGATGACCTGAGATCAAGGAGATCTGGCTGAAAGCCACACTGGCATTTGAGGAAAGAGAACCCATTATGGGTTCCTGTGTAGGATCCTACAGAAGTAGCTGCCCTTCAGAGGGACTCCCCAAACCAAGAAAATTATCATCATCAATCGAAGAGAGTATTTGTAGTTCATGGTTGATCCTCAGCGCTCTCTGAGTTTGGTGGTTTTCTTGCGGACGTTTCATGACCAAATTGGGTAACCCCTTCAGTGCTAGAGGGAGGAGGGGGTTTGTGGAGAGGAGAAGGAAGAGGACTGTGGGGTCTTTGGTATTCTCTGAGCTTGGTTGTTTTCTTGCAGACATTTTATGACCCAACTAAGTAACTTAATCAGTGCTAGAAAGGGATGGAATTTGTGGAGAGGAAGAGGAGGAGGAGGAGGAGGGAGAGGAGAACGACGACTGTGGGGTCCTTGGCACTCTCTGAGCTTGGTGGTTTTCTTTCGGACGTTTCATGACCAAATTGGGTAACACCTTCAGTACTAGAGGGAGGAGGGGGTTTGTAGAGAGGAGGAGGACGACTGTGGGGTTCTTGATGCTCTCTGAGCTTGGTTGTTTTCTTGCAGACGTTTCATGACCCAACTAGGTAACGTAACCAGTGCTCACTTTTGCTATTGATGATGATGAACTGCGCTGCCGAGCTGGCGCAGTGGTTAGAGTGCAGTACTGCAGCTACTTCAGCTGACTGCTAGTTCAGCAGATCAGCGGATCAAATCTCACCGGCTCAAGGTTGACTCAGCCTTCCATCCTTCCGAGGTGGGTAAAATGAGGACCCAGATTGTTGGGGGCAATATGCTATTTAGTATACTGTCTTCGGTGTAAGCCGCCCAGAGTCCTCGGAGAGTGGGCGGCATAGAAATAGGACTAATCAAATAAATTAGTCCACTGGCGGCGCAGTGGACTAAGTGCTCTTAAAGTAGCACTTAAGTTGCCAGCTGCCTGCAATTACTGCAAGTTCAAATCTCACCAGGCTCAAGGTTGACTCAGCCTTCCATCCTTTCTAAGATAGGTAAAATGAGGACCCAGATTGTGGGGGCAATAAGCTGACTTGGTATAAATATACAAAAGTATGAAGGCTATTTGCTTAACGCATTGTAAGCCGCCCTGAGTCTCCGGAGAAGGGCGGCATATAAATCAAATTTAAAAATAAATAAATAAATAAATGATGCTGAGTCATGAAACGTCTGCAAGAAAACAGCCAAGCTCAGAGAGCATCAGGGGCACCTCAAAATTATCATTAAACTGCAACTGAGGCCGTTCAAACCGGTGATAAGGGAAACATTGACCTTATCTAACTTACTTGCTAGACGAGTCTGATGACCTTGAGAGGAGGCAAGGTTGAACACAACTGCCAAACTACCCTCTCAAGGTTAAATTAAAAAAAAAAGGATTTTAAATCCAGGGGATTTTTTTGATGGTAAGGGAAAAAAATCCAACGCCTTTTTTTTTTTTGCCAGAACACGAGCATTCTACCTGCTTTCTACACTTATAGCTTGTAAGCTCTCCTGCCATTTGCTAAATTTAATTATGTAAATTATGAAGTGTTAATTCACACAGCAGGAGCTTCTTACCAAGGCTTCTGCAGCTGGGCTGGAGAGGTTCGTCTTGGCAGTTCTAGGAGGAGGAAAGGTTATGTCTGAGCTCGCTAAGAGTGCCTGGGAGAATGGGAATATTTGCCCGGTTTTTTTCTGGAGCAGGATTCGATTTGTTTTAAATATGGGTCAGGCCTCGAGGTAGGAACACACCCGAAATTGATGTCACGGAGTGAGAGGTTTGTTAAGTGAATGCTTTGCCCCATTTTGCGACCTTTCTTGCCGCCGTTAAGTGAATCACTGCGATCATTAATTGTGGATGCTCCAACACTGGAAGTTTTGAAAGAAGAGATTGGATAATAATTTGTGTGAAATGATGTAAGTTTTGCTGCCTGAGCAGGGGGTTGGACTAGAAGACCTCCAAGGTCCCTTCCAACTGTGTGTTTTGTTTTGTTTTGTTTTGTTTTTTGTTTTGTTTTGTTTTGTTCCCTTTTGTTCCGTTCCATTTTGTTCCTATTCTGTTCTGCTCCTGTTCCTATCCTATCCTGCTCTGATTCTATTCTATTCTATTCTATTCTATTCTATTCTATTCTATTCTATTCCACTCCTATTCTGATTCTGATCCTATCCTATCCTTATTCCATATTTTCTATTCTATTCTATTCTATTCTCATGGTTGCTAATGTGAATCTGGCTTCCCCCCCCCTTGACTTTGCTTGTCAGAAGGTCGCAAAAGGGAATCACACTGCAACCGTCATAAATACGAGTCAGTTGCCAAGCACCTGAATTTTAATCACGTGACCACAAGGGAATGCTGCAAAGGCCCTACGTGTGAGAAACCGTCCCAAGCCACTTTTTTCAGTGCCGTTGTAACTTTGAACAGTCACTAAACGGACCGTTGTAAGTCGAGGACTAACGGTAAGGATCGACGTATTTATTTAAAGAGTTTAGACGAGGTGGCTACCCACAGATCGGGACTCTGAGCAACATACATCGGCTTTGGTACAATTCTGGGATCTTGCTGCTGAGTTTGCAGGCATCTCATTACCAGTCCAGGGAACATCACCGGTGCATGGGGGAGTTCGCTGAAAAATATCCTTTCACCTGGCATGAAATATCCGGGATGGTTTAAGGACTTCTGCCTTGGGCAGGGGGTTGGACTAGATACAAGGGGTGGGCAAATGTGGCCCCTTTTACAACCTGTGGACTTCAACTCCCAGAATTCCCGAGAGAGACAAGCTGTCTCGGGAATTCTGGGAGTTGAAGTCCACAGGTTGTAAAAGGGCCACATTTGCCCACCCCTGGACTAGAAGACCTCCACAGTCCCTTCCAGCCCTAGGATTCTATGATTCTATAACAGGAAGAAGTCTCAAGAATCCCTATGAAGCAAGCCATGTGCTGTCCAAAAATCGGCACTTCAGCGAAGATGATGGGTGTCAAACTAACAAGGACTTGCCTGCTCTGGGGGAATGCAGTGAAGACCACCTGATTTCACGAACAAGATGAAATTTAATGCGGAGAAAAGCAAGGTTTTATACCTGGGCAGGAAAAATCAAGGGTACAAGGGCAGATTAGGCGAAACCTGGCTCCGAAACAGTCCCAGTGGACGATCGCTTAAATATGAGCCAGCAGCCAAAAAAGCCAATACAATCCTTGGTTGTTATAAACAGAGGCCCAGAATCAAAAACCACGTGAAGTTATTACTACCGCTTCTATAAAGCTTTAGTAAGGCCACACCTGGAATGCCGCATCCAGTTTTGGTCCCCACGTTACCAAAAAAGATGTTGAGACTTTGGAAAAAGTGCAAAGAAGAGCAACTAAGACGATTAGGGGAGCTGGAGACTAAAACATACGAAGAACGGTTTGCAGGATTTGGGTTTGGCTAGTCTAGAGAAAAGAAGGACTAGGGCAGTGATGGCGAATCCTTTTGGCACTCGGGCGGAAATGTCACGCCCGCGCGCGTGCTCATCAGAACCAGACTCCGGAAAAGCCAAACTTCTGGATTCTGGCAAGCATGCATACCCAACAATCAGCTGGCCGGCGCGCATGTGAACGCCGGTTTTCAGCACTGCCATGCACGCAAAAGGATCGCGTTCCAGAAAAGCCAAACTTCCGGGTTCTGGCAAGCATGCACACCCAACAATCAGCTGGCCGGCGTGCATGTGCATGCCAGTTTTCGACACTGCTGTGCACGTAAAGAACAGCTGATCGTCACATGCACATGCATGCCAGAAACCCACAAGACAAACAGGCAAGGCCGCACGTGCCAGGCGACTTGGCTTCACGTGCCACTTTGGGCACGCATGCCATAGGTTCGTCATCACGGGACTAGCGGGGACATGAAAGCAGTCTTCCAGTATTTGAGGGGCTGCCCCAAAGAAGAGGGAGTCAAGCTATTCTCCAAAGCACCTGAAAAAGCAATGGATGGAAACTAACCAAGGAGAGAAGCAACCTGGAATTCAGGAGAAACTTCCTAACACTGAGAACAATTAACCAGCAGAACTACCTGCCTCCAGAAATTGTGGGTGTTTCATCACTGGAGGATTTTAAGAAGAGACTGGACAGCCATTTATCTGGAATGGCATAGGATCTCCTGGTTGAGCAGGGGGCTGGACTAGAAGACCTCCAAGGTCCCTTCCAGTTCTATTCTTCTAGTCCAGAAGACCTCCAAAGTCCCTTCCAGTTCTATTCTGATTCACTAGCATACACAAGCCCTGTCCAAACCTTACTTTCATTTCTTAACACTGAGAACAATTAACCAGTGGAACTACTTGCCTCCAGATGTTGTGGGTGCTTCGTCACAGGAGGATTTTAAGAATCCTACAGAGCCTGTAGTACAGTGGTTTAAAGCACCCAGTTATTAACATCTATTAACATCTGCTGCCTGCAATTACTGCAAGTTCGAATCCCACCAGGCTCAAGGTTGACTCAGCCTTCCATCCTTTCTAAGGTGGGTAAAATGAGGACCCAGATTGTGGGGGCAATAAGCTGACTTTGTATAAATATACAAAAGTATGAAGGCTATTGCTTAACGCATTGTAAGCCGCCCTGAGTCTCTGGAGAAGGGCGGCATATAAATCAAATTTAAAAAAAAAAAAGAAGAGACTGGACAGCGATTTATCTGGAATGGCAGAGGACAGTGATGGCTAACCTTTTTGCCGTCGTGTGCCAAAAGCGGGGGGAGAGCGGGGGTGGTGGTGTCACACGTGTGTGTGCCCACACCCATAATTCAATGCACCCTGCCCCCCCTCCCCCCGTGCA
Organism: Ptyas mucosa; assembly: GCA_012654045.1. Taxonomy (NCBI): domain Eukaryota; kingdom Metazoa; phylum Chordata; class Lepidosauria; order Squamata; family Colubridae; genus Ptyas; species Ptyas mucosa. Next base: position 351,189 of record WNWU01000395.1, on the reverse strand, counting down.
TGCACACATGAACCCCCCCACTGCACTCACTCACACTTTTGGCACACGATGGCACAGTGAGCCTGGTAGGCCCGTTTTTCACCCTCCAGAGGCCTTTTTGGAGCCTGGGGAGGATGAAAACAGCCTCCCTCCCCTCCCCGAGATCCTCTGGAAGCCGGAAACAGCCCGTTTCCTGACTTCCGGTGGACCCGGAAGGCCGGAAAATCAGCTGGCCAGTGTGCACATGTGCACTGGAACTAAGCTAGGGCAATGCTCGCGTGCCCACCGATATGGCTCCACGTGCCACCTGTGGGACGCGTGCCATAGATTCGCCATCACGGGCATAGGATCTCCTGCTTAAGCAGAGGGCTGGACTAGAAGACCTTCCAGCTCTATTCTGATTCATTAGCAGACACAGGCCGAGTTAAAACCTTATTTTCATTTCCTGAACAAGCCACAACTGAAGGACAACTCTTCGCAGAGATGGGCAAATTTACTGCTTTGATCCAAGAAGGAGGGAAAAAAAAAGACAATTACTTCTGTTTCTACTTGGAAACCATTTCTGGACTTTGTGCTCATGGTGTGTGTGTGGGGGGGGGATTGAAACTTTGACTTTGGGGTTTACCGATGAGCTAGGTTTGTTGTTAAAGAAATGGCTGGTTTATATCACTATGTCAAAATAAAAAGTTGAGGTTTGATGCTATTATCTTATTCTACGGCACCAAAGGGAGTCAGAAGTCAATGCCTTTTCTTTTCTTTTCTCCCTTCTTTTCTATACTTTTCCCTTCCCTCTGCAGTCCCTTTATTTTCCTATTGCAGGTAGCCTTCAACGTATGACCGCAATTGAGCCCAAAATTGATGTTCGTTAAGTGAGAAATTTGTTAAGTCAGTATAGGAGAAGGGCGGTATAAAAGATAGATAGATAGATAGATAGATAGATAGATAGATAGATAGATAGATAAATAAAATTTGCCCCATTTTATTACTTGTTTTCTAAAGTGAATCGCTGCCGTTGTTAAATTAGTAGCACAGTTGTTAAGTGAAGCTGGCTTCCCCCATAGGCTTCGCTTGTCAGAAGGGGGATCGTGTGACTCTGAGACACTACGACGGTCATAAATGTGACTCGGTTGACAAATCTGAATGTCAATCACGTGACCGTGGAGATGCTGCAACGGTCGCAAGTATGAAAGTTGGTCATAAGTCATGGTTTTTTTCAGCGCCGTTGTAACTCCGAACGGTCACTAAACGAAGCAATATAAATCAAAGACTACCTGTATTGTGTAGTTTTGTATTTTATATTATAAACTAACAAATAAACAACCGGAGCCCAACTCTCAGCTGCTGCCCAATGACAAAACTGTCAAACCACGGCTCGGAAACCGTCACAGCTGAATCTGCACAGGGCAGGAAGCCAAAACAAACCACAGATTGGCTAAACGTGACGTGCAAACCAAGCCAGAGGATCTTGGGAGCTGCAAGACGGTTTTTGAGGCCAGCTTGGGGCCTGGATGCTAAAAAAAAAAAAAACCAAGAGCTTATAGGGGAGTCACTTTACAAGGGAGAAGGAGAGAGTTAAAAAATGGAATAAATGAATAAAATTCAAGTAAAGGTAGCCCTCGAGTTACAACAGTTTGTTCAGAGATGGTTCGAAGTTACGACGGCACTGAAAAACCCCCATTTTTCCACACTTACAACCGTCGCAGGCTCCCTCACGGTCACGTGATCAAAATTCAGACCTTTGACTCATATTTACGACAGTCGCAGCGTCCTGGAGCGATCTCCTTTTGCGACCGTCTTGACAAGCAAGGTCAACAGGGAAGCCGGATTCACTTAAGAACCGTGTGAGTAACAACTGCAGGCAGTCACTTAACCAGGGTGGCAAGGAAGGCCTTTAAAACAGGGCAGAACTCACTGAACAAATGTCTCACTTAGCAACGGAAGGTTTGGGGTCCATTGGGGCCATAGGTTGAGGACGTCCTGGGGAACATCCCGACTGTGCATTTCAAGCTAAGCGAAGTCCTTCCCCTCTCATAAGTTTTTAAAAGTTTCTGTAACTGAGGGGCAGAGACGAGAGGTTTCCTCCAGTTCTGGTAACACAAGGATACAATGGAAAATTGTGGGTTGTGCATAATTTTTGTACAACCCAGGGGTAAACTGTGCATTCAATGCCACCCTGGAGGGTGGTGGTGTATGTACTATGAAAGTGACTGGGCAGATTCCCAGAGGATATCTAGAGGGTACTTTTTTTTTTTAATTTGATTTATATGCCGCCCTTCTCCGGAGACTCAGGGCGGCTTACAATGCGCTAAGCAATAGCCTTTATATTTTTGTATATTTATACAAAGTCAGCTTATTGCCCCCACAAACTGGGTCCTCATTTAACCTACCTTAGAAAGGATGGAAGGCTGAGTCAACCTTGAGCCTTGGTGAGATTCGAACCTGCAATAATTGCAGGCAGCTGGTGTTAATGACAGGGTGCTTTAGACCACTGTACTATCCAAGGCTCTTACTCCCTACAGACTTCATCCCTACAGAAGACCCTAGATTGGTTGGTCTTTGGGAAAGGCCTGAAAAGACAGCCGACTCACTATGATTTTTAATCAGAATAGAGCTGGAAGGGGCCAGGGAGGTCTTCTAGTCCAGCCCCCTGCTCAAGCAGGAACATATACAATTTGGGACAAGAGGAGTTGTGTGTTGCTGTTTTTTTCCTTTGATTGAAGCAGTCAATTTGAGCCATCTCTGCTAAGAGTTGGGGGATTAGTTGAGACTTGTTCAGGAAATGAAAGTAAGCACGGTCATGATTTCACTTAGCAACCGCTTCGCTTAATGATCCGAACTATGGTCACTAAATGAGAACCGCCTATACATCCTAGCCATCCTAGGTACTGGAATATCAGTTGCCAGGCCAAAATTGTTGGTTGAAAAATGTTAATTTATGCCAGGGGTCAGCAACCTGTGGCTCTGGAGCTGCATGTGGCTCTTTCATCCCTCTGCTGTGGCTCCCTGTCGCCGGTCGGCTCCACAATTGATAGGATTTTTGGTTAGGACAGGTAGAGGAAAAAGGATGCTACTCTAGGAAGAAACTCTATGGTGGGGGAACCGGACTTCTGGTCGGCAGAGGAAAAAGGACACCATGCTAGGAGGAGACTCTATGGTGGGGGAACCGGACTTCTGGTCGGCTTCAGAATTCAATGGGGGGACTTCCGGTTAGGACCTTTGTGGCTCTTTGAGTGTTTGAGGTTGCCGACCCCTGATCTATACGGAAATAGAAAGCTATAGCAGATGGGACCTTGATTTTGGTCTGAGTGAGGGAGACCCCTAGCTACAGGGCATTCAGAAAGTATTGGGACCCCCTTCACTTTTGTCCATTTTTGTCATGCCACAGCCTCATTCAACAATTGTTGACCTTCATTTTTTTTTCTCATTAATCTATGTTCAGTACCCCATAAGTGGAAACATTTTAGAAATGGAATTAAGGAGAAACTTCCTAACGGTGAGAACAATTAACCGGTGGAACAGCTTGCCACCAGAAGTTGTGGGCTGGAGGTTTTTTTAAAAAAGCCACTTGTCTGAAATGGAATAGGGTCTCCTGCTTGAGCAAAGGGCTGGACTAGAAGACCTCCCAGGTCCCTTCCAGCTCTATTCTGATTCTGAAATTCTGGTCCTTCCAGATTTGAGAAAGCCATCCCTCTCCTGTTCCACCTCGGTTTTCTCTTTTAGTTTTATCTCGTGATCCTTCCCACCTCGTTCTGAAGCTTTGGTCCCGAGAACTGGATCTGGCACCATAGGTGAAGTTTGACTAACATATAATAAAAATGCCTCTTAATTGTTAATTCTCACAACTCGAAAAACAACCCACAGTTCTATTAATACCATTGTAAAGAAGAGGGGGCATTTTATCCGTAGCAGCAACCTGTGAAAATGCACACCCAAACGAGACACGCTCTCGTCCGGGCTCGCTCGTACATAACGCCGCAACGTCAGATGATGATCATAAAAAGCCTCCATCTCTACCCCGGTGTAAGAACAACCCGCAGCAGCATAGAATCAAGAGCGACGAGGAATTTCTCAAAGGACACCGAGGCCTCTTAAAGCGTATCTTGCAATCAAAACACAGAGATTGCCTCAGCCAGTTTTGCCGAAGAAGGTTCCACCGCGCTGTGCGCAAAACAACAGACTGCCTTCCGGATACCCCTTGGGACGTAAGGTGAAGCCAAGACAAATTCAAGAGTCACCAAGGCAAATTCACCGGTCACTTCGTCCCAATCTTGTTTACTCAAAAGGATCCCGGAAGGCCAGCGACACAATTATCGGAATGGGGCAATTTGTCACAGCCAATTCGTCATGGGCCAACTTGCTTGCCACGGGACAACTCACCGCGGGGGCAATTCAACAATTCGATTTAATTACTGTATTTTTCAGCGTATAAGACACAGTTTCCGCCCACCTAAAAGAGGCTGAAAATTTGGGTGCGTCTTATACTCCGAATGTAGTCCCGGCCACCCGCCGGCCCCTATCCTCTGGCCTCCGTGCATCGTCTTCCTGTCTGCAGAGATTGCCACAGACAATGGCTTGCATTTTTGGGCTTCGCGCCTCACGTTATCCGCCTACAAACGCTCCGTTTGAGAGCCGTTCAAGGCTGCAGGAATCGTCAAAGCACATCGCTGCCGATCGCCGCCTCTGTGCATCACGTTTTCGGCCTCTGCGCATCGCGTTTTAGGCCTCCGTATGTCCCGTTTTTGGGCTGTGCATGTTGCATTTTTGGGCGGCGATTGGCGGCCATGTGCTTTGACGATGCTCGCAGCCTTGAACGCCTCTCAAACGGAGCATTTGGAGGCTGAAAATGTGAGGCGCGGAGCCCAAAATGGCAACCCAGAACAGCTGCTGCCTTGTTTTATCACTTCCGCACTTTACCTGCTTTAGTCACTGGAGCTCCCTCTGATGATCAGCTGTGCTTTTGAAGCTGCTTATCAGCCCCAACGAGGCGCTCGCTCACAACCAGCTTATTAATGTGCTGAAACTGACCAGGCTAAGGACGCTAGTGAGATGAATACGTGGTAGGCAGTGGCAGAATATCCCCCCCCCCAATTTTCTTCCCCAAAACCTAAGGTGCGTCTTATACTCTGAAAAAATACGGTATTTAAAATCATTTTAAAAATTGCTTTAATTTTTCTCATTGCACGTTTTATTCAGTCCCTCCTTTTATTTTATTTGGTCACGGCTGTCCCAAAAGGTGATTTTCTTCCCAAGAGGCAACTAGATTTACTGGTTTTTCTTTGAAGATGTTTTGGTTTCAGCCAACACAACATACATGCACACTTCAAACCCAAGTATACACGAAGGCAGAAGCTTGTCCACCCCAAGGACAAAACACCCAGACGCATACTGAGCAATGTGGTATATGCAGTACAATGCAGTGAGCCATGTACAGATCTGTACGTTGGGGAAACAAAACAGCCACTTCAGAAACACATGGCACAACATAGGAGAAGCCATCACGACAAGGTTCAGAGGTCCATCTACATTTGAAAGACAAAGACCACTCTTTTGAAGAAAGCAGAATCCACATTTTGGACCACTGGTTTGAAAGAGTGGTCAAAGAGACCATGTCAAAATTGAATACCCCTCTCTCAACAGAGGGGGAGGGATACAACATCACCTATCTCCAGCCTACAACCCATTCCTTTCAATTCCAAGAAGGCTCCACAGCCATTTGCACTACTCAGGTGACCCTGAGGAGACAGATAAACCTCCAAGTGACCTCAACAACTCTCTAAAGGATGCAAATGACCAGCTGTCTGAAAGGAGTATAAATCCTTCCATTCAGTCAGAGCTGAGGAAGTTTCTTGGATGAGAAGTGAAACATCTTCAAAGAAAAACCAGAAAGCCCAGTTGCCTCTTGAAAAAGTACCTTTTGGGACATATTAATGTAACTCTTGTCCTGTGGCGAGTTGTCCCATGGCGAATTAGGCATGGTGAGTTGTCTTGTGGCGAGTTGGCCGTGCCAAGTTGTCATAGACCTGCACAATTATAGATAGCACTCGAGATACGGAACTACACGGGCCCCCATGATCCCAAGTTAGGAAAAAGACAACGGTAGCTTTCGTTGACCTCTCCCAAAATGGACTGCATCTGCTAAAGGTAAAGGTTCCCCTCACACATATGTGCTAGTCGTTCCTGACTCTAGGGGGTAGTGCTCATCTCCGTTTCAAAGCCAAAGAGCTAGCACTGTTGAAGACGTCTCCGTGATCCTGTGGCCGGCATGACTCAACGCCAAAGGCGCACGGAATGCTGTTACCTTCCCACTAAAGGTTGGGAAGGTATTTTTCTTCCTATTTTTCTACTTGCATTTTTTAACGTGCTTTCGAACAGCTAGGTTGGCAGAAGCTGGGACAAGTCACAGGAGCTCACCCCCTTACGTGGCACTAGGGATTCGAACAGCTGAACTGCCGACCTTTCAATCGACAAGCTCAGCATCTTAACCACTGAGCCACCGCGTCCCTTGCATCTGCTAAAGAACTGGCCAATTTTAAGCAGCAGCCCAAAGCTTTTGAGTCCTCTCTGCCCAGAACTCTATTTCCTGGCCCACCATTGTTCCAAGCCACCCTCGGAACCAGCCACACCCACCCGTCTGTCCATCCCACAAGAGACCGCCCACAGCTCCGAAGAGAAGAAAGGGAAAGAGCAAAGGAGGCCTGATTGATGGGTCTTCTCCTCCAGGCCCCATCAATGGTCTGTTCCCACCTCTGTCCGCGAAACCTGGAAGGCCAGGCCTTCAGGGCCACCAGTGATCATCCGGGGCCCAACTCACCGAGTTCCGTGGGCTTCAACAGTTCATCCAGGATAGTGTAGAAGGGAAGCTTCACCAACCGGACTTCGGGCTTCACCGGTTTGACCGGCAACCGTCCAAGTCCGTTTAAATACTTTCCGTAGAGCGAGGGATAGTCTATGTTGGGGGTAGTAGAAAGACCAGTCCTGGTTACTGTGCTGTTGCGGTCGTAAGACGAGTGGATGGAAAGGGTTTCGGAAGGAGGTCGGTGCTGTGGGGGTGGGGGCAGCGGCTGCTGTTGGGGGGTTTGTCCCGGTTCGGAGATCTTGGCGTATCGAGTCTCATAGATCTCTTTTATCTTCTTGAAGAGTTCCGGGCTACAGTCAAACTGGACCAGTTGCAAAGCCCGTGTTACCAGTTCGTGTTTGAGTCCGCTTTTGCTCCGGCCCACAAATCCAAGCAACATCTGCAAGTCGGAGACCCGGAAGCTCATCACCATGTTCTGCGAACGAGACGGGAGGAGACAGACAGACAAGACAAGCCTTGATATCAAAAAAAGCATCCATCGGAAAAGGTTCGATCTAGTCCAAGTCTCTACGACCCTCAACAAATTCCTCACCCCCAGCTGCAAAATTTTAGATGATAGATAGATTTTACCTATCTATCTATCATCTAAAATTTTGCATCTGGGGGTGAGGAATTTGTAGATAGATAGATAGATAGATAGATAGAATCCCCATGAACTGTTTAATTGATGTCTAATTGAGACATTTGACAAATGACTCATACTTATGACCTCTAAAGGGTCCCGGGATCAGGTGATTGCCTCTTGCGACCTTCTGACCCGCGAAGTCAATGAGGAAGCTGGATTCATTTAATAACCAGGTTACTAACTTAACTGCAATGATTCACTTAATAAACCATGGCAAGCAAGGCCATAAAATGGGGAAAAGTCTCACTGAACGACTGTCTCGCTTAGCAACAGAAATGTTGGGCTCCATTGTGGTCGTACGTCGAGGGCTACCTGCGTTTATGACGGTCGCAGTCTCCCGTTTTGCGACCTTCTGACAAGCAAAGTCAATAGAGGAAGCCGGATTGACTTAACAACCGTGGTACTAAGTGAAGAACTGCAGTGTTTCACTCAACAACAGTGGCAAGACCGGTTGTAAAATGAGGGAAAACTCACTTAATGAATGTTTCACTTAGCAACATAAATTTTGGGCTCAACTGTCTTCGTAAGTCGAGGACTATCTGTGTTCTGGATAGACCCCAGGAAAATATCCTAACTGGAAGAGCCCTTCACCAAAGGACGAGACAACCTCTAGTGATATTTAAGTAGAGCAGAGGTCTTCAAACCTGGCCGCTTTAAGACTTGTGGACTTCAACTCCCAGAATTCATAGCTGGCTGGAGAATTCTGGGAGTTGAAGTCCACAAGTCTTAAAGTTGCCAAGTTTGAAGACCTCTGCTCTAGAGATATTTAAGTAGAGACTGAAGATACTCTGTCAGTGGATTTTATTTTTTCCTGGGATGGCACACCTGCCTTCCAGCTACCTCAGGTGCACAGGTAGTCCACAACCACAACTGAGCCCAAAATTAAGAAATCTGTTAAGTGAGTTTTGCCCCATTCTACTTTTCTTAATGGGGACGCGGTGGCTCAGTGGTTAAGACCCTGAGCTTGTCGATCGAAAGGTCAGCAGTTCAGCGGTTCGAATCCCTAGTGCCGCGTAACGGGGTGAGTTCCCGTGACTTGTCCCAGCTTCTGCCAACCTAGCAGTTCGAAAGCACGTAAAAAAAATGCAAGTAGGAAAATAGGGACCACCTCGGGTGGGAAGGTAACAGCGTTCTGTGGGCCTTTGGCGTTGAGTCATGCTGGCCACATGACCACGGAGACGTCTTCAGGCAGCGCTGGCTCTTCGGCTTTGAAACAGAGATGAGCACCGCCCCCTAGAGTTGGGAACGACTAGCACGTATGTGCGAGGGGATCCTTTAACCTTTACAACTTTTCTTGCCACATTCGTTAAGCGAATCAGCACAGTTGTTAAACGATAACCCCGTTGTTAAGTGAATGTGGCTTCCCCACTGACCCTGCTTGTCGGAAGGTCGCAAAAGGGAATCACGTGACACCACCACCACCCCGGGACACTGCCACCGTCATAAACGTGAGTCAGTTGTCAAGCATCCCAAATGCAAACCACGTGGCCGTGGGGACGCTACCACGGTCAGAAGTGTTGAGAAACGGTCGTAACTCATTCTTTTCAGGGCCGTTGTTCACTTTGAACGGTCACTAAATGAGCTGTTCTTATGTAGAGGACTCCCTGGGTTTGGTTTAAGAAGTGGCAGCCAAGGGCCGGGTTTATGTCCTTCGACGCACTCAAATATCTTTCCGGCATTGAATCCAAACTGCTGCACAGCAATAATATATAATTCACGAGCAAGGCAGCCGCCATTTCTTTCATCCGGAAACGTTTTCTGATTCATAGGGAATGCTCTCGTGGCTTCCTCCAGTTCTTCACATGACTTTAGAAACGGGAAGAGAGATTCCCAATCTGGATAAGCTGGAAATCTTGATTCCAGCATTGCTTTTCTTAGTGAAAAGGACTAGGGAGGACATGATAGCTGTGTTCCAGTATATATATATATTTAAATTATTTTAAAATTTTAAAAATGTTACGTTCCGGAGCTCACAGGATGTCTGCTTCTTTACTAATATACCTGGAACTCATATTTTTAGAATAGTTTGTAATTAATTATATATATATTTTAAAAAGTTGTTTTGATTTTTATTTCTTATACACATATTGTAAATGTACATTCTCTTATCCATAATTGATCGCATGTATACATATTTCTTCTAACGAAAGCATAAAAATAAGACATTTTAATCACATTGGGGTTGCTCTTCTACCCTCTCTTTTCACAACAAACCTTCTTCTCCTTCTTTCTTTCCCCTCCCTCCCTCCTCTCCTCTTCTACTTTCTTCCTCCTCCTCTCCTCTCCTACTTCCCCTATATCTCCCCCACTCCACCCCTTTTCCCCCTTTCTCGCCTTCTCTCCTGCTCTTGTCCCCTATCCTTTCTTCCTCCCCTTCCCCTTTCTTCCATTCCTCTCTCTCTTCCTCCTCCTCCTCCTCTCTCCTTTCTTTCTCCTTTGTTGTGCAATATTTCCCTTATTTGGTATCCGAGCAACTCCAATATTCTAATAATATATACTTTCTTTTCAATTTCTTTCCCATTTCACCCTATCTATCATTTCATAGTTGTACATTTATATTTATAATCTTCTTTCTTTCCCCCCGCCCCCATCCCCCTTTTCCATTTATTCTGGTGTCATCTGAGTTTCTATTTCTTTTTTGTCTTATCCCTCATTGAAGTTTCTATTATCTATATCATTTATCTATCAACTTCTATTCATATTTCGCAGCGTTCCAATATTGAGGGGCTGCCACAAAGAAAAGGGGGGGATCAACATATTCTCCAAAGAACCTGAAGGCAGAAGAATAAGGGGTGAAAACTATTCAAGGAGTGAAGCAACCTAGAAATAAGGAGAAATTTCCTAACAGTGTGAACAATTAACCAGTGGAACAGCTTGCCACCAGAAGCTGTGGGTGCTCCAACACTCTTGGACATTTTTAAGAAGAGATTAGACAACCATTTGTCTGAAATGGTATGTGAGCAGGAGGTTGGACTAGATGACCTCCAAGGTCCCTTCCAACTCTGTTATTCTGTTCTGTTCTATTTCCTTAAAGGCATTGAGCATGGGGTTGGACTAGAAGACCTCCACGGTATTTGAGGGGCTGCCACAAAGAGGAAGGGGATCAATTAATTTCCCAAAGCATCAGAAGGCAAGACAAGAAACAAGGGATGGAAACTAATCAAGGAGAGAAGCAACCTAGAAATAAGGAGATATTTCCTGTCTAGGAGAACAGTTAACCAGTGGAACGGCTTGCCACAAGTTGTAGGTGCTCCAATCCAACAATGGAAGTTTTTAAGAGATTAGACAACCGTTTGTCTGAAATGGTGGCGAACCTATGGCACCTGTGCCGGACGTGGCACACAGAACAATCTCTCCGGGCATGTGAGCTGTTGCCCAGATTCTGGCACACCGGCCAGCTGGTCTTCACGTGCGCGGGAGTGCCACAAACTGGAAGAGCTGCTGCCCGGTGCGTATGTGCAAGCCAGGGGGGCTGCTTCTCTGGTTTCTGGCACGCACATACGCACCGGCCACCTGGTCATCCGGCTTCTGGCACGCATAGACCAGCTAGCCAGTGTGCATGCGCGTGCTGGACACTGGAAGATCATCTTCCCGGCGTGCACATGCGCACCGGGCGGCTAGTCTTCCATTTTCCAGCACACGCTCCTGTTTCAGCACTCGGTGCCAAAAAGGTTCGCCAACACTGTGATATAGGGCTTGAGGTTGGACTAGATGACCTCCAAGGTCCCTTCCAACTCTGTTCTTCTGTTCTGTTCTATTTCCTTAAAGGCATTCAGCAGGCGGTTGGACTAGACCACCTCCAGGGTCCCTTCCGATTGACTGAAGGCTACAGTGTAGATAAGCTACTGGATACCTCATCAGAAGGGATGAAACAGAAGAGACCAATCCTGCTTTGGGATGACAGAAGATTCAAGAAGGATGAGAGATTACCTTTCTCCAGGAAGGCTACGGTTTTCTACTTTTGCTCCTGAATCCACCGAGCCATGAAAATCTAGTATTCTGCTTTTCTCCGTCCACATAAATTTTGTTCATCAGATTTAGACTTCTTGATAGACAGCTGGTGCAGGACATTGTAACTGCCCAAGCTCAGCTCCAAACATAAGTTTGGCAATACTCAGAGAGCCGAGAGCACAGAAGCATACAGGCATGGAGGAGTAAGGAGAGAGGAAAATCATAGAATCCTAGGGCTGGAAGGGACCTTGGAGGTCTTCTAGTCCAACCCCTTGCCCAAGGCAGGAGTCTAATTTAGAGTAGACCATCCCAGACAAAATGGTTGTCCAATCTTTTCTTGAAAACCTCCAGTTTTGGAACACCCATAATATCTGGTGGCAAGCTGTTCCGCTGGTTAATTGTCCCCACTGTTAGAAAGTTTCTCCTTAATTCCAGGTTGCTTCTCTCCTGGATTAGTTTCCATCCGTTGCTTCTCGTCCTGCCCTCAGGTGCTTTGGAGAATAGGTGGAAACCCCCCCCCCCTTCTCTGTGACAGCCCCTCAAATATTGGAAGGCTGCTATCAGGTTTCCCCCAAGCTTTCTTTTCGTTAGGCTAAATATTTAGAATTTACTGTATTTATTACATTTGTTAGCTGCTCATCTCACCGCAAGGCTTCTCTAAGGGAAACACAGGTAGTCCTTGACGTACGACCACACCTGAGCCCCAAATTTTGGTTGCCAAATGAGACCTTGGTTCAGTTAGTTTTGCTTCATTTTTACAACCTGTTTTGCCACGGTTGTTAAGTGAACCCCTGCAGTTATTAAGTTAGTCAGCCGGTTGTTAAGCAAATCCGGCTTCCCCATTGATTTTGCTTGTCAGAAGGTCGCAAAAGGGGGATCATGTGACCACGGGACATAGCCACGGTCATAAGTATGAACCATTTGCCCAGCGTCCAAATTTTGATCGCGTGAGGATAGGGATGGTACATCGGTCGTTAAGTGTGAAAAACGGTCGTAAGTCCCTTTTTTTCAGCAAAAAACTGAAGTCAGTGGTAACTTTAAGTGGTCACTAAACAAAATGCTATAAGTCGAGGACTCCCTATGCAGGGAGTCCCTTGACTTACAACAGTTCATTTAGTGGCCGTTCAAAGTTACAACAGCACTCAAAAATTCTACAACCGTTTTTCACACTTATGACCGTCAGCAGCATCGGTCAGGTGACCCCCAAATTCAGATGCTTGGCAACGGACTCGTATTTATTACGGTTTATTTATCCCCAAAGGCAGCTAAGGCCTAAATAAACAAATAAATATATTTATTTAGCAATGGATTCTGCTCTGGAATTTGCTGCCTGCTACAGATTAAAACCGCCACCACAAGGATAGAACCCTGGTGAAAACGACAATCATGGAAACAAAATTCACATCCTCAACAAAAGTTGCACAATCTCCTAAAGGACAGGGGTCTCCAATCCGATCCGCCCCGGTCCAGTGTCCTCTGCGGGGTTGCAGCCCGTTCAGAACTGGGCCGCAGAAGTGGTGTGCGAGCATGAAGCTGCATTTGTGAAAGCACATTTGTGAAAGTTACAATGGCGCTAAAAAAAAGTGTCTTAGGATCGTGTCTCGCACTTATGACCGTGGCAGCATCCCCACGGTCAGGTGATCAAGATTCAGACGCGTGGCCACTGACTCAGATTTATGACGGTTGCGGTGTCCCAAGGTGATGTGATCCTGCCACCCAAGCAGGACGCCCTACATCATTTCTAACTGCCATTTGTCAGAAATGGTGTATGGTCTCCTGCTTGGATGGGGGGTTGGTCTAGACAACCTCCAAGGTCCCTTCCGACTCTGTTCATGTTAAATCCTTTGAGACCTTGGGGGAAAATGGGGAAAGCCCAATTCACTTAACAACCGTGTTACTGATTTTGTTCAAAGTTACAACGGCACTCAAAAAAGTGACTTACGACCGTTTTTCATGCTTCTGACCGTTGCAGCATCCCCACGGTCACGTGATCAAAACTCAGACGCTTGGCCACCGACTCACATTTAGGACTGTTGCAGGTGATTCCCCTTTTGCGACCTTCTGACCAGCAAAGCCAATGGGGAAGCCAGATTCGCTTAATAACCGTGTGACTAATTGGGCAACTGAAAGGGTTCATTTAACCACTGTGGCAAGAAAAGTCGTAAAATGGGGCAAAATTCACTTCACAAGTGTTTCATTTAGCCACTGAAATTTTGGGCTCAATTGTCGTCCTAAGTCGAGGACTGCCTGTAGTTCAGATTTGTTGCTGTTGCGGATTTTTTCGAACACAACAGAACGGATATCTTTCCCCGGTCCTGTCAAATGACCCTCTACGGCTGTGTTTTCAAAAAAATAGTTCAGGTAGTCCTCGACGTACGACCATTTGTTTGGGGACGGTTCAAAGTTACAATGGCACTGAAAAAAAAGGACTTACGAACAGTCATCCCCAAAATCACATCATCAAAATTTGGGCACTTGGCAACTGGTGTGTATTTACGATGGGTGCAGCATCCTGGGGTCCTTTGACCCCAATTCGTGAGCCGGATTCACTTAGTGACCGCATGTTTCACTTAACAACTGCAGTGATTCACTTAAGAACCACGGCCGAAAGAAATTGTAAAATCAGGTGGGAGCCACCTTAGGAGCCGGAAATTCTGTCAATTAGAGGTAGTCCTCGAGTTACGACCACGATGGAGCCCAATGTTTCTGTTATTAAGTTAAACATTTGTCAGTTTTGCGCTCCATTTTTACGACCTTTCTTGCCACAGTTGTTAAGTGAATCGCTGCAGTTGTTACGTTAGTCACACGGTTGTTAAGTGAATGTGACTTTGCACTTTTGCAACCTTCTGACCTCTGACTTCTCTGTGAAGTCACGTGACTCCAGGACACTGCGACCGTCATAAATATGAGTCAGTTGCCAAGCAGCTGAATTTTGATACATGACCATGGGAATGCCACTATACTGGTGTGAAAAACGGTCATAAGTCACGTTTTTTAATGCCGTCGTAACTTTGAACGGTCACTAAATGAACTCTTGTAAGTCGAGGACTACTTGTATAGTCGTAAATCGAGGATTAACTGTAAAGCAAAATCTGAAATTACCACCTAGCTCAAGCCTCCATTATCTCTGGCCAGCAAACACAGTTTCTGATTCAGCAAATCTGATGCAGTCCACTAACTACTGTGCCTGGTCCCCATTGCCGCCCCCCCCCCCCCCCCCCCCCCCCCCGCCTTTGCCGCCCCCCCCCCCCCCCCCCCCCCCCCCCCCCATTTTGCAGTCTGGCTTTGGCAAAGCGCCCCCAAATCTACCACCAATCGTTGGTGAGCAGGCTAAAACAGCTCGTCTTCAGAAATTGTGGGTGCTCCATCACCGGAGGTTTTGAAATGGTATAGGGCCGTGTTGGTGAATCTATGGAACGCGTGCCGGAAGCGGCACGCAGAACCATCCCATGCGGGATGCGCGGCCTCGCTGGCAACTCTTCTGTGTTCCTGTGCACACACATGCGCCGGTTAGCTGGCCTTCACATGCACGGGAGTGCCGAAACCCGGAAGGGCAGCATTCCATTGCGCATGCATGCACCGGCACACGAACTTCCGGGTTTCTGTCGCACGCATGTGCAATGTCTAGCTGTTCGTCAGGCACGGCTCCATGCCAGAAACTGGAAGTTTGGGTGTCAGAGCATGCATGCGTGGCAGAACGCTGCTCTTCCGGGTTTCGGCGCTCCTGCGAGCGTGAAGGCCGTGCAGTCCAGGCAGGATGGTTTTGCGTGCCATTTCCAGGATGCGGTGATGTAAATGGTTAGCCATGACTGGTATAGGGTCTCCTGCTTGAGCAGGGGGTTGGACTAGAAGACCTCCAATGCCCCTTCCAGCTCTTTTCTGATTGAAAGGAAAAAGGAAGGAAGGAAGGAAGGAAGGAAGGAAGGAAGGGGAAGGAAGGAGAGACAGAGAGAGAAAGAAAGAAAGAAAGAGGAAGGAAGGAAGAAAAGAGAGAGAGAGAAAG
>WNWU01000395.1:315616-326652 GCA_012654045.1 Ptyas mucosa | reverse complement strand
GATAGATAGATAGATAGATAGATAGATAGATAGATAGATAGATGGGTAGGTGGATAGATAGGTAGGTAGATAGATAGACAGACAAGAGGCAGATAGACAGATCTATCAGACAGATGATAGATAGATAGCAGATGATAGTTGATAGCAGATGATACATGATAGAGACAGATTGCAGATAGACAGATCTATCAGATGATAGATAATAGACAACAGATAGATCTATAATACAGATGATAGATATAGATAGAAGATGATAGTTGATAGATAGCAAATGAGAGATGAGAGAGAGAGACAGAAAGACATACAGATAGAAAAACAGATGAGAAATGGAGAGATGATGTAGATAGATAGACAGACAGACAGAAGATAGACAGACAGATATGTGGAAAGATGCAGGCCTTCATCCTGCAGTAGATGACTAAAAAGATGGTGATGTATGTATGTATGTATGTTATGTATACACAACCACACATGCACATACACAACCACACACACACACACATGCAGACACACACCAGAGGATATCTGAGGCACCTGAGCCAGTCATCGTCGGTGGGTCCCCCTCCTGGGACACCCTCCCTCCTCCCCACCCCCGCTTCATCTTCACAGGGCCGGGCGTCCCTCCCCTTCCCTTGGCATCCCAGGCTGTGGCCCCTTGAGGTGCCAGGACCCCTCCGATCCTCGGCCTCAGCGCCCAGAGACCCTCCCCCACTTCGCTCCCAAGTTTCCCGGGGTCCCCTGAGCGCCCTGAGGGGGGGTTGCCCTGGGCCCCTTTGGGAAAGCGGGGAGGGTCCCGCCAGGGGTCCGTGGCCAGAGGAGGAGGATGCGGAGGGGGGTTGGAGGTCGGCGGGGGGGAGAAAGAGGGGTCAGCGGAGGCTCCTGAGGGGGCTGTGCCTCCCTCGGGGTCAGGGGGCGGGGCCTGCGGCGCCCGGGAGGAGGGCCCCTCCCCTTTGGCCACGCCCCCGACCCTCCCCTGTGGGGGGGGCTCTGACAGAAAGACGCAGCGGGCCTCCCCAACCCCCACAACGTCCCCCGGGGGCGAAGAACAAGCGTCCTTTTTTCGGCCCGCTGCCCGCCTCCTTCCCGGTCCCTTCCGCCTCTTTTCACTCACTCACTTTCGCCTCCACCAGCTCCGCCGCCATCTTGGCTTCCAGCGTCCAACGCGCCGGGGACAGGTGGAGGGAGGGGGGGAGGCAGAGAAAGAGGGAAGAGCCGCCGCCGTCACGTGATGAGGCCGCCGCAGCCAATCCCGAGGCTCGCCGGCCCTCGGCGCCTGCGCAGAAAGGCGGCGGCGCGGCCGGCGCTTAGCACCGCCAGCAAACGCTCGGAGGCGCATGCGCATGGCCGCCGCGGCGCCTTTTTACCCGTCTGGACTTTGCCCGCTTCCCTCCTTCCCCCTCTCCCTCCGTCCCTGCTGGGAGAAGCGCGCATGCGCCTAGGGGAAAGCGGTGGGGAGGGATTTGTCCCAGCCGGGTGTCTATTTCCCCCTCAGGGGGAAAATAATATTTAAAAAAAAAAAAACAACGCATGCGCAAGGAAACGTTAAGGAAAAAACGCGACGCATGCGCGTGGAGACTGACATCAACCCACCAAGGGTGCATCTATCCGTCTCTCTCCGGATTCGTTGGGGCCCCTTGGCCACGCCCCTCCCTTCGAGCTCTTAAAGGGACATGGATCTTTAATCTCGGAAGGGAAGGGTTTGGAAGTGGGGAGGGGGCTTGTTTATAACTCATTTATATCATCTGAAATGCTTGATCAAGTTATGAGGGGAAAAACCCTCCATTCTTGGGCGAAGTAGAACTACCAAACCTGGGTGCAATACCACCAAGCATCGATAGGGGGCGACAAAATGAGAGGGGGGGGAAATGGAAGACTATGCTGCCATCTAGCGACCATTCTGTGGGTTGCAGCCTAGATCTGACAGTCACAGCCAAGAGCTTGCCGGCTACAATTCAGGCTATTGACCCTTAGAGTTGGAAATGAGTCTCTGAGGCCATCTAGTCCAACTCTCTGCTCAGGGCAAGAGAGGAAGAGCTGGACTAGTTGGCCTCAGATTGTCTCCGCTCATGGCAAGACCATCTCCTTGAAGACATCCAGGGAAGGAGATGAGTCCACCCTATTGCTTCTTTTTAAACATTCTTCGTTAAATGATGGATAACAATCTGGTAACAGTTATCAACATATAAGTATAAATACATCAAGAAAAGATCTGGCCAGGCTATTATTTTTTTTAAAAAAATTAGATAACTTGTTTAGTAGACTCTGGGAATGCTGCAGGTGTAGTATATCTTGAGTTTGGAAGAGCAAAAATTTGTTTGGCAAATTAATCAAATGTAAGTTGGGAAAAATTGTTGATATGCAGAAAATCTTCGACTTACAACTACCATTGAACCTGAGTGAGACATTTTGTTAAGTGAGGCTTGCCCTATTTTAAGACCTAGTTATTAAGTGAATCACTGCAGTTGTTAAGCTAGTAACACGGTTGTTAAGCGAATCTGGTTTCCTCCTTGACTTTGCTTGTCAGGAGGTCGCAAAAAGAGAATCACATGACCCCAGGACACTGCACCCGTCGTAAATATGAGACAGTTGCCAAGCACTTGAATTTTGATAGTGTGAATCTGGGGAATATGCCGCAATGGTTGTAAGTGTTAAAAATGTTCATAAGTTACATTTTTTTCAGTGCCATTGTAACTTTGGTCACTAAATGAACTGTTGTAAGTCGAGGATTTGGCTTTAAAAGTGCTTATTAACAGTTCCCTGTTGAATTGGCATGCAGCTTTGAATGGATTGTCCAAAGAATTCAAGTGTTGATCGATTCCCAGTGTTTCCGGGGATCATGAGATGAAGAAAATGTTCATCAGGTTTACAAATGCTTCGGAATTAAAGGGGGTTATCTAATACTTAGAAGCAGGGGTGAAATCTAAAATTTGTTACTACTGGTTCTGTGGGCATGGCTTGGGGGGGGGGGGTAATGTGACTGGGTGGGCGTGGCCAACTTTTTTCTACCGGATTGGGCGATCCGTTCCGAACCGGGAGCATTTCACCCCAGCTTAGAAGACAAAAGGGCAGATCGTTCTGGTAGGGTAGGAAAATGGAAATGATTTAAAAGGAAATTTAAAATACACGAATATAACATTCTCTAGGAAACCAACTCCTGTCAGATGTAGAATCAGGAACATCTCGCTCGACAGCAGTTTTTGTACAAGAAAAAGAATACAAGAATGCAGTGGGGTTGTAAAAAAAACCCATAACACAGTTTTTAGACAACATGAAAGAAGAAGTAGCATTTCTTAAAACCGCAAGAAGTAATATTTCTGCCTTATTTTGCTTTCTGCACCGCCTCTGAGATTCCTTTCTGGGCAAAAAACTGCAAGAGCAAGTTTTCCAAGAACGCTGAAACTTGACCAATAGATTTATTGTGAGGATGTTAATTAAGATAAAATGAAGAAAGGAAAGAAAATTTGGTTCTGTGGTTAAAGGCAGCAGGATGAAAATTGGGAAGGCCATGAATTTTAGGGCTGCCTTGGGCCCAAAACCAACCGGGTGACTTTGGGCCAGTCCCTCCCTCCTTAGGCCCAGGATGGAGAAATCCAAGGCAAACCACTTCCAAAAAATGTTTCCAAGAAAACAGCAGGAAATGGCCCAGGCTGTCAAAAGAGAAGGAGGAGGAGAAGAACAAGAGAAGGAGAGAAAGGCAAAGAGGCATAACTTCACAAGAAGGGTAGTGGAAGCTTGGAACCAACTTCTAGCAGAAGTAATGTGTCAATCATCAGGAACGTGGTTGAAACGTGGTTGGGATAAATCCCTGTCCATCATCCAGTAATTTTTTTTTAAAATAACAAAATAAAAAGACCGTATTTTTCAGACTATAAGACGCACCTAAATTCGGAAGAGGAAAACAACAACAAAAAGTTTTTGGCCCCCACGCGCCCAATTTTTGGGCCTTTTTTGGGGCCTTTTTTGGGGGGTCTTTTCCAGCCTTTTTTTGGCCCATTATTGATGCTTTTTCGGCCCATTATTGAGGCTTTTTGAGGCCCTTTTTCAAGGTTTTTTGAGGGCCGTTTTCGAGGCTTTTTGAGGGCCGTTTTTTCAGAAGAGAAAGAGGGAAGGGAGGAGGATGATAGAATAGAATAGAATAGAATAGAATAGAATAGAATAGAATAGAATAGAATAGAATAGAATAGAAGCTGGAAGGGACCTTGGAGGTCTTCTAGTCCAACCCCCTGCTTAGGCAGGAAACCCTCTATACCATTTCAGACAATTTGGACAATTGTGAAAAACTGCCAGTGTTGGAGCATTCACAACCTCTGGAGGCAAATTGTTCCACTGATAAATTATTCTAACTGTCAGGAAATTTCTCCTCAGTTCTAGGTTGCTTCTCTCCTTGCTTTGTTTCCACCCATTGCTTCTTGTCCTGCCTTCAGGTGCTTTGGAGAATAGCTGGACTCCCTCTTCTTTGTGGCAACCCCTGAGATATTGGGAGACTGCTATCATATCACCCCTAGTCCTTCTTTTTCATTAAGCTAGACATACCAAATTCCAGTAATTGCTCTTCATTTGTTTTAGCCTCCAGTCCCCTCATCCTCTTTGTTGCTCTTCTCTGCCTTCTTTCTAGATGAGAAGATGTGGAGAGACCTGTGTCCTACAGAATCGTCAAAAGTTGGACTCTGTTGATCCTGTTGATGCATGTAGGGGAAACCTCCATTCTGTAAATACAACCATTATCTTGGCTTATTTTGACCTTCCCCATGGGCTTGGCTGTTCCCGTCAGTAGGCTAGAAAAACCTATGATGCTCTGCAGGTTGATCAACTACAATTCCCAGCATCCTCATTGTTGTCCCTGCTGACTGGGGCAATCTTAGTTTCGCTACATCCAAAACTTGGTGTGGCTTGGTGGTGGTGGGGGTAATGTGACTGGGTGGGCGTGGCCAATTTTTATTTTTTTTTTTACTTTTAAAACCATTTTTTCTACAACCTCTTCGGTGAAGAGGTTGTAAAAAAAATGCTTTCAAAAGGCTCTGACGATCCCAGCTGAGTTGCCTGATCAGCAGAGGTTTTTTTTCTTTTAAAAGGTTCTGACGATCCAAGCTGAGTTGCCTCATCAGCGGAGGCTTTTTTTCTTTTAAAAGCCTCTGACGATCCCAGCTGAGTTGCCTGATCGTCAGAGGCATTTAAAAGAAAAAAAGCGTCTGTCGATCAGGCAACTCAGCTGGGATCGTCAGAGAGGTTGTAGAAAAAATGCTTTTAAAAGCCTTTGACGATCCCAGCTGAGCCGCGCGATCATCAGAGGCTTTTTTTTTAACTTTTAAAAGCATTTTTTCGGCCGAAGAGGTTGGACATGGGGGGGGGGGGGGCAGGGATTTTTGCTACCAGTTCTCTGAACCACCCACTGCCATCACTACCAGATCAGGCGATCTGGCTCGAACCGGGAGCATTTCACCCCTGATCCAAAGGCTTCCTATCGTGTTATAATAATCATTATCTGGGTAATTATCAGTTTATGGCCAAACACACAATCATCACCACACCCGATCAGTTCATCGTTCAACCGCTTGGCCTTACAAAGTGGCCCTGCTGAGTTTTTATTTAAACAAGGCATTTAAAAAAAACCCAAATGTCACGTGCAATTAAAAGCAAATAAAGACCTGGTAGCGAATAGCTTTAAAAAGATCTGAAAAACAATCATCTGGGCAAAAGGATTCGGCGATCCCAATAAGCAATTTTAATTGGCGGTAAGCAAGCTATTTTCGTTGCTCAGAGATTAAATGAGACAATCTGTTAATTGCAGGTTGAATGCTCGTTAATCACTGGACAGTTATTAAATCAGTTTTAACAGTAGTGTTCCAGCTGCATAATCAAATAAAAAGAGAGCAATTGGTTATTCCATATTGGAGCAAAAATATTACACTGATGCACCTCAAACAGACTGGAGTCTACTTCTACTTTTTAGAAATTTGAACCTGGAATTAAAATTTAAAAAATTAGCAACCAGTTCTCCTTAGGCATGTAATTATTTTTTTAAAAAAATAATTTTTATTGAGTATTTTACATTTTTAAAACCAAACACACAATAGCAAAAGAAAACAAGAGAGGAAAAAAAACAAAAACACATACACTTACATCAAACGTTAAAATACAATACTAACAACAGATATATACAATTTTACAACTTTCTGCATTGACTTTTGTCCTTACTCTTAACTTTTATCTTCCCTCTCCCTCTCTTTATTTTTAAATATTCATATTCATTAACCTTTTTGTAAGCAGTGTCATTATTTACATTTATATCCAGTATATTAATATCAAATTTCACTTTATATTCTTATTTCTTAATTTGATTTCTGTTTTCTAACCATGTATAAAACGTGTTTCACACTTTGTAATAATCCGAGTCGTCTTTTTCTTTGAATTCCATCATTAGTTTGTCCATTTCGGCGCATTTGAGGATTTTTTAAATTATTGTTTCTTCCGATGGTGTATTGGTCGACTTCCATATTTGCGCTAGAGTAATTCTGGCCGCCGTTAGAATATGCAATATAATATAATACAGACTTTTTTCCATTTTTCTATCAATCATTCGTAGGAGGAACATCTCTGGTTTAAAATCCATCTTTTGGAGTGTAATCTCTTCCAACCACCCTTCTAATTTTATACCAAAATTTCCTCATCTTAGGGCACATCCACCACTTGTGGTAGTATGTTCCTAGTTTGTGACTGCATCTCCAACATTGGAGTGATAGGTTGGGGTACATTTTTGCCAATCTTGCTGGTGCTAAATGCCACCTATAAAACATTTTATATCTGTTTTCTTTGCATGATACTGCCATGGTCAATTTATAATTTTTTCCCCACAATTTTTCCCATTTATCTAGGCATGTAATTATTTTTATTCATGCTGTTTGTCAAATCTTGAACTTATTTTACTTCTATAGCACTGGGAGAACCTTTGCCCCCAATAAGCAAATTATACCAATAAAGGAGAATATTTGTACACTAGCACTGATGGCATTGCCTAGTTGGGTAATGAAACATCGGCAAGAAAACAACCAAGCTCAGAAAGCACCAAGAACTCCTAATAAGCAAATTATGATGAAGTAAAAGGAGGGCTTTTCCAAAAAAAGTGTGCAGTTTTTCAATGCACACATCTTAGATCTGTCAAACTTGTTGAAAGTGACCTGAAGAGGCTCTAATTTAGGGAGAATATAATTAGTCCTCGACTTACGACAGAAATTGGGACCGGAGTTTCCATTCCCAAGGGATGTGGTCATAAAGCACAACTGCATTGCTCAGTGACAGAAATTCCCACAATCCTGGTTGCTGTCGTTAACTGAATCCCACGGTCGTTCGGAGAGCCGACTTCCTGCCGGCTTCTAACAATCGAAGTCATTGGGGAAGCCTACAGGAAATTGTAAATCCCAAACTGGCAAGCAGCAGATAAATGACTGCCGCCAGGTGTGAGTGTGAGGAAACAAGGAGGGTCAGGGAGGTCGCATGACAGGTGTGACAGAGGGAAGGTGCATGAGGATGCACAGGGGTGCATGAGAGGTGTCACACGGGTCAGGGAGGTCACATAAGGTGTGTGAGAAGTGCTGCCACAAAGATTCTGGATCTGCCTGCACCAATGAATAACAGAATAGCAGAATTGGAAGGGACCTTGGAGGTCTTCTAGTCCAACCCTGTGCTCAAGCATTATTCCAATATTTGAGGGGCTGCCACAAAGAAGAGGGGATCGAATTATTTTCCAAAGCATCTGAAGGCAGGATAAGAAGCAACGGATGGAAACTAATCAAGGAGAGAAGCAACCTGGAATTAAGGAGAAATTTCCTAACAGCGAGAACAATTGACCGGTGGAATAGCTTGCCTTCAGAAGTTGTGGGTGCTCCATCACTGGAGGTTTTTAAGAAGAGATTGGACAACCATCTGTCTGAAATGGTATAGGATCTCCTGCATGGAGTAGGGGGTTGGACTAGAAGACCTCCAAGGTCCCTTCCAGCTTCTATTCTATTCTAGTCTAGTCTAGTCTAGTCTAGTCTAGTCTAATTATTTTAGCAGGAAACCCTATACCAGTGATGGCTAACTTTTTTGCCGTCGTGTGCCAAAAGTGGGGGAAATGCGGGGGGGTCATGTGCACACATGCCCACACCCATATTTCAATGTGTCCCACCCCCCGTAAATGCGTGCGCGACACACACACACCCCCGCTTTTGGCACACGATGGCATGGTGGGCCAGGTAGGCCCGTTTTTCGCCCTCTCCAGGCTTCAGAGGCTTTCTTGGAGCCTGGGGAGGGCGAAAACGGTCTTCCCCACCCTCCCGGAGGCCCTCCAGAGACAGGAAATGGCCTGTTTCCCGACTTCCAGTGTTCCCGGAAGGCCCGAAAATCAGCTGGCCAGTGCGCACATGCACGCTAGAGCTGAGCTAGCGCAACGCTCATGTGCCCACAGATATGGCTCCCTGTGCCACATGTGGCACCCGTGCCATAGGTTCACCATCACGGCCCTATACCATTTCAGACAGATGGTTGTCCAAGCTCTTCTTAAAAACCTCTAGTGATGGAGGACCCACAACTTCAGGAGGCAAGTTGTGCCACTGATGAATTGTTTTAACTGTCCGGAAGTTTCTCCTTGGTTCTAGGTTTCTTCTCTCCTTAGTTAATTTCCATCCATTGCTTCTTGTTCTTCAAGTGCTTTCGAGGATAGGTTGACCTCCTCTCTTCTTTGTGGCAGCCCTTCATATATCGGAAGACCGCTATGCCGTTTTAAGTTGTCCGTATGGATGTGGATCCTTGCTCTCTTTTATCGCTGCAGGGCAGGGGTGAAATCCAGCAGGTTCTGACAGGTTCTGGAGAACCGGTAGCGGAATTTGTTTTTTTTAATTGAAAAAGTTTTAAAAGTTTTACATACATTTTCTCCCCCCTCCCCAACCACCCCCCCGACTTCCCAGAGCAAATACAAGATAAAATACAGCTCAAATTCTGTAAATTAAACTCCATTTCACACTTATCATAATCATAATCATTAAACAAGTAGATAAAAGGAAAGCAAGTCTTCTTTCTTCTTATTCCATCTAATTCAACAGAATTAATCTCCATTTATAATTACAGCAGTTAATAAAACAATTAAGTATTACCTAATCAAACCTATCATTACTCAATATAGCTAAGGAAATTTTGAGCAGTTCAGAGAACCGGCAAATAACACCTCTGGCCGGCCACACAGTGGGGTGGGAATGGAGATTTTGCAATATCCTTCCCCCAGGAGTGGCGAGGGGAATGGGGATTTTGCACTATCCTTCCCCCGGAGTGGGGTGGGAATGGAGATTTTGCAGTATCCTTCCCCTGCCACGCCCACAGAACCAGTAGTAAAAAAATTTGGATTTCACCACTGCTGCAGGGGCAAAGAAAAAAAAAGTACAGGAGATGCATTTCTGCATTAACAGAGTTGGAAGCGGGACCTTGTAAGTCATCTAGTCCAACCCCCCCCCCCAAAGCAGGAGGCTCTACACCATTTCTGACAGGTGTCAGTCCAGTCTCTTCTTGAAAGCTTCCAGTGATGAAGCTCCCACAACTACTTTTTTTTTCTAATTTTTTTTTTATACACAAACAAACACATAATAAATACATCAATCCTTCTGTGTGTCATCTTGGTGTTTCTTCAGTAACTACTTCTTCTTTTTGATTACTCCTCCTATCTTCATTTCTTCCCTTATAATTTCCATTTCTCTATCACAATATTTCCCCCCAAATATAATACATTTAATATAATATTCTCCTATTTCATTATCAAAATCTTTATCTATTTCTCTTTTCTATCCAATCATAAAATTTCCCCCATATCTTAAAATATTCCTCTCTCTCTTTAATCATCAAAGTTAATCTATTCATTTCTGCACAGTCTAAATTTTTTTTAATTACTTCCCCTTCCAACGGGATTTTCTCTACTTTCCATCTTTGCACAAAATACTATCCTCGCTGCAGTTATTATATGAATAATCAAATATACATTTTCTTTACTAATTTTTTCCGGTAGGATACCGAGTAGGAACAGCTCCGGTTTTAAATCAATATGTTGTTGGGTCATTTCCTCTAACCAAATCTTAATTCTGTTCCAATAAACTCTAGCTTCTGAACATGTCTACCACATATGATAATAAGATCCTGGTATTTGATGGCATTTCCAACAATTAGCTGATTTGTCTTTAAACATTTTTGCCAATTTTTCAAGGGACATTTGCCATCTGTAAAACATTTTATATTGATTCTCTTTGTATGCAGTGGACATTGTTAGTTTATAGTTCCTTTCCCATAACTGTTGACATCTATCGTAGCTCCCACAACTTCTGAAGGCAACTTCTGTTTCATTGGTTGATTGTTCTCGCTGTCAGGAAAATTTCCTCTTATTTCTTGATTGAATCTCTCTCCTTGTTCAGTTTCCATCCATGATTCCTTGCCTGGCCTTCAGGTGCTTTGGAAAACAGCTTGACCCCCTTCCTCACTGTGGCAGCCCCTCAAATATTGGAAGACTCCCAGTGGCTCCCAGTGGTCTTCCGGGTGTGATTCAAGGTGTTGGTCACCACCTTTAAAGCGCTCCATGGCATAGGACCCGGGTACCTTCGAGACCGACTTCTGGCACCAATAGCCTCTCACCGGCCAGTTCGCTCCCACAGAGAGGGTCTCCTCAGGGTGCCATCGGCCAAGTTATGTCGGCTGGCGACACCCAGGGGTAGGGCCTTCTCTGTGGGAGCCCCAGCCCTGTGGAATGAACTGCCCCCAGAAATGCATAAGATCTCCGACCTCCAGGTATTTCGCTGTGCCCTCAAGATCCTGTTGTTCCGCCAGGCCGGGCTATCAATGTAATGATTTTAAATTGGGGTTTTAAATTTTGGGGGTTTTAAATCTGAGCTGAAATTATTTAATAATTTTAATTATTTTTAATTGATGTTTGTCTTTGTGCTTTTAATAGGCTGTACACCGCTCTGAGTCCTTCGGGAGAAGGGCGGTATAGAAATAAAATACTATTATTATTATTATTATTATTA
>WNWU01000395.1:297212-315606 GCA_012654045.1 Ptyas mucosa | reverse complement strand
TATATATATATATATATATATTTTAAAAAAATAACCAATCCAATGCCGTATATACAGTATGGGATTGAAAGAGGAGAACCTTGCATGCAGTCGGTTATTTTTTTAATCATCGCTTGTACAGAGAGGATTTGAGATGAGTTTAAGGCAGAACGGACGCGAGAGGCCAGCGCAGGACCGAATGCGAGACAGAAATGCAATTTTTTTTTTCTTTTTAGTGCAAACGCATCAAAGCTTGTGTTAAAGTGTTGCCGTCACTCATGCACAGCTCACTCCTGATTCCATGTCCTCCGATTTGGGATTCCGTTCCCGTCCCGCTGCCGTTTGATGGGGGGGAAATGCCACGTCAGTACAATATCTTTGATGACAACTGTACGACCACGAAGGGACACCAAGGACAGAGCTAAAAACCTCTGCTCTGGGCTGGTTTTGAACCAGGGTTATCTTCCCCTCCAAATAGCGCTGGAGTTATGATTGGCGAGGACAGGATGGGTGGGACAGTATTCATTTTTATTTTGCGCTTTTTTTTTTGGCAAATTCCTCTTTATAAAATGAAACACAGTTCCTCAGACTGCCTCTAGGGAGCAGGGATGATAACCCAGATTAAAACTGGGTCTAGCACCCCTGGTCGGCCAACTAATCCTGCCGAGATTGAAACCGAAAAAAGGGGCACTAAGGAAATGGGGCCAGCAGCTGTGTTTGGGGTAGGGTAACGGGCTCGAGCGGTATCCAAGATCACACTTTGGTTTGCCGTGTTGCAGAGAATTTGGGAAAGAGACCGCAGGCGTCCCTCGGCAAGGGGAAAAAAGAATACCCACTTGAACGACAGCGACCGAGAGTTTATAAAATATATAGATATACCTACAAAATGCTATATTGTGCTCATACCCAAGCAGCATCCTGCCAGTCTTCTGTTGTTCCTTAGCCAAAGAGGACCTCGCATCTAGCTGAAAGTAGAAGCTGGATTTAAGAGAAGAAGGCATCAAATAGGCGAAAGGAAAATAAGAGGGTGGGGGATATTCATCAATTGTGAGGGGGCTTTGGATGGGGGCAAACAGAGAGAGAGAGAGAGAGAGAGAGAGAAAGAAGAACACACAACTGGGAAAACAGTCATGGAGACAGGGGTATAAAAACAACCTGGGACAGAAGAAACCACAACTTTTGGTTACTATAAGGAATCTCATGTATCTACCTATTTACAAAGTCCACGCTAATTTTTGCATATGCAATCATTGAAAATCAGTGCGAAGCCAAAGATCTCTGTGGAAGAGAAAGTGGAGGACGGGATGGAGGGAGAGGGGAACACGACCATCCAGGTCCCCCCAGGACCGTCGTCGGTTCCCCCTCCCCTCAAACGGACTACAATGGTGCAGGAGGAAACAACAACAACAACAAAACAGAAGAGGACAAAATGGACCCCGGGAACTTGACGTGTCAAAAAACTTAAAAACGGATCACCCTCTTCCCGTTCACCCCTTCATCTTTTTTTTTTTTTTTTTAAATCTAGGTCAGAGATGTCTCCAAACTTGACCACTTTAAGACTTGTGGACTTTTCAACTCCCAGAATTCCCCAGCTAAGGAATTCTGGGAGTTGAAGTCCACAAGTCTTTAAAGGGACGTTTGGTGACCCCTGGGCCTAGGTGGGTCAATAGGACAGGTCAGAAGATGTTCGGCTGGCTGCTGAAGCGTGCTTTCGGATTTGTGCTCGGCCTGAATTTTCAGGGTCTATCAGCCATCCCGGCGAAAAATACATCAATTTGGAGGCGATATTTTTTGGTGGTTTTTCAGGTGGTTTTTCTCCTCTGGGTCGATGGAGAAAGAGAGAGACCCTCAATTCTCCGGGTTGCCAATGTTTCCCGCCTTTTATGAGCGGGAAAGGAAAATCGGTGGGTCGTCATTTTAGTGACGCAGCGGAAAGAGGAAGATTATACCGTGGCGGATTTATGGGAAACCCCTCCCGACAGTTTACAAGGCCTGTACTCTTAATCCTGGCCTTACTTCACTCTGCAGCGGCCAGATTGACATCTGTTGGTCAGTCCAAACACCGAGACACTCCCAAGACCCACATCGCAGTTGCGGAACGCACAAGCCCAGCACCGGCAATGAGACATGTATACAAAATCAGAAAGACGACAAAAAGAAAGAAGGGGGAAAAAGAAATAAACGTACACAACCCCCCCCCCTTGATTCCTGCTTAAAAATTCAAGCTTCCATTTTTATATATATATATATATATTGTTTTTCTGAAGTGCAAACCATATTCGAGGCTTGCTTTATATATATCTGCCTAAATTTTGTGGCGTGTCACAGAATCTAATTAAATCCAATCCTCCCCCCCTATTTTTGCTTCTGTTTCCCTATCAAGCCAACAAACCAAAATGGAAAAATCCCATTTGAGTCTTTTTCTTTCTTTCTTTCTCTCTCTCTCTCTCTCTCTCTTTGCAAATATATAGATATATATATACATATTTGTTTTTCTCTTACAAAAATAAATTCAATTTTAGGAATTATTTTAATAAAAACAATAAACAACAATAAATTTCTCTCCGTAGAAGATGGTTTCAACGTGTAAACATATTTGTTTCTTTCTTTTTTATAGATATATAGATATATATTTTTTTCTTTTAAATTAAGATAAAGTGATTTTAAAGTACCCGTTCCATTTCAAAGTGCTAAGACTTCTTTGTTTCTAATCTTTTTTTGTGTGTTTTTATTGCTTTTTTTTTTTGTATTAAATAAAACATCCATCTTTTTCCACCCAAGTCTGCTTTTTTTTATATAAATCCTCTCCATACAACACACGCTCCCCTATTTAATTACATTCGGCCAAACAGTTCACCTTTTTTTTTTAATATACATTTATATTAAAAAGGAAATCTAAAAAGTGCTTGCCAAAAAAGAAAAACCAAAGAAAGAAAGAACAAAAAGAAAAGAAAAAGAAAATAAGACTAAAATTCTTCTCTCTTTATATATATATATATATCTCTATATATATATTTATCATTTTTAAACTGTGCATTTTAAAAAACTCGGAAATGGCTAAAAGGTGCCTTTAGTTTATTTATTTATATTTTTTAGCTTAAAGGGAGCTGTGTCTTTAATAAATCTTTTTTTTTTTTTTGATACAGCTACTGCTTTATCTACACAACTGCTTCTACCAACACGAGAGGATAATAGGAAGAGATTTCATAAATCACCCCAAAGACAACTCTGGACCCCAAACCTTACCACGATCCAAATGGACACCCTTAAGTGCGAATCTGGCTATCTAAGGCTCCCAGAACGAGGGAGCATGTAAAAAAAGGAAGGGACGTAATTGGGGGAGAAGGGGTGAGGGTGTGGGAAATAAATTACTTATTCTTCCCTGAATTAACTAAGGTTTAATTTATGCCAGGAACACACATCATTTTTCTTACAAAGCCGTCGCTAGGCCAATGTTTCCCCATTTCGCTCGTTTTGGGATAAAATGGGGTAGAGAGAAGGTGTTTCGAAAAAGCTGAAGGCAGAGAAAATGAAGGGGAGAATTTGAAGTATAAAAGCCTGGCCTGGAAAAATCAAGACCCCCCGGCATCTGTGCGACAGCTTTGGGGGGGTAGCGTCTCCCCACCTGAAGTGTCCGAGGTCTAATTCTGTGTCCAATCCCCAAGATTTTGGGGGGGTCCTGCCAAACAGTACCGCTCTTCCTTTGCAAGCCACGGCCTGAAGGCAAGGCAGGCCTGCCTAAACGAAACTAATCACCACACCACTCAGAGAGATTGGGATGTCTGGAGGATTTGGTAGAATCTCTGAAGTTGGGAGTGTCTCGAATCAGCTTCACCCGAGGTCTAGGATGTTGACTGATTCAAGGACCATCTTCCAATGCACAACAAGATTG
This sequence comes from Ptyas mucosa, assembly GCA_012654045.1. Classification (NCBI taxonomy): domain Eukaryota; kingdom Metazoa; phylum Chordata; class Lepidosauria; order Squamata; family Colubridae; genus Ptyas; species Ptyas mucosa. Next base: position 311,735 of record WNWU01000395.1, on the reverse strand, counting down.
GAATATTTGTACCAACCCCTGAGGGAGTGTGCGTCAGAGCAGGGAGGAATAATCGGAAGAGCTCAACGCGTGGCTCATGCAATCGAGCCCAGCCGTGAGATCTCTTTCGCAGAACTCGGCGGGGGACAAAAACGATGCTCTCTGGGGATGGGAAAGATAAAACTTTGTACTGCAACTTTCAGTACCACTTAAACACAGCTTCGTTTGGTTCACCCCGGGGAGGAGGGGAACAAAGAACGAGATTTTAAGTAAACAAGTCTTAGCATCAATCTTGGAAATCGTGGCTTGTTACAACTGTCAAGGGCATTGTGGTTTGTTTGATCACAAATAATCCAAAAGGCAAGCCCTTGTAAATCTTTTGGCCCACTTAACACTACGTGGGACCCCAGATTGTAAGAAATTTAACGACACCAACTTGGCTTTTCCCTGCTCGACAGGCCAACATCCTGTCCCAGAACCTGACATTTGAGAGTCGTGCCCAATAAAAGTTGAAACCCCTTTTTCTACGAAACACTTGAAGAAGCTTGAAGAAAAGAATTTAGGCGTTTGGTGCTCCTTCACCAAATTTTAAAAATGGGCCCGAAATTCTCTGCCGACAGCCTTAAGAACTATGATTTGATTTAAGAGGAAAGCTCTTTAAGCAGCTTTGTAGGAAAAAAAATGAGAATTCTAGAAGGGGGGAGGAGGCGAAGAGGGGGTGATTGGGAAGAAATGGAGATATATATATATATTTTCCCCTAAAGCTTCCTTTTTTTTCTTTTTAAGTGAGCCAATTTACTGACCCCTTACATTGCGTCCCTTTGGAACAGCGGCTTCTAAAATACCTAAAAATAAGGCCATTATAATATATATGTATGTATATATATATATATATAGTTTTAAAACTTAAAAACTAAGACAAATTCTGGAAGCTTCGTTTCACGTTTTGCAGACCTATTCTCTCTACTCCCCTTAACATCCCCCCCTGACCCCCCCCGGCTCAAAACCTTGATTGCTGGGTGGTCTCCTTTTCAAGGCAGGGACCGGGTTTTAAAATTCATCCGCGGCTAACAAGAGTTCATAACTGAGTGGGTAGATCACAAAACAGAGATACATTATACACCTATAAGGCTATTCTGACTTTAGTTTTTGTTTCGTTTCTGTCCAAAAAAAAAAAGTGAAGAAACCATATATATATATATTTTTTCTCTCAAGAGGAACCGGAGGAAAGTTATAACTAGATTTTGTGACACTTTTTTTTTCTTTTTCTTTTTGGTTTAGGAAAGTCCTCGTGTTTTTTTTTTTTAAATCCCCCTCAGACAATCCCCCCAGCTACATTCAAACTTCCCGACGCCGCGTGGGCGTTCGAATTATCTTCAAAGTGCTGTTCTAACTCGTCCTGGGGCGCGGCGGGCCCCTGCGTCTCCTCGGCCTCCTCGCCCCCCGCCAGGCTGCTGTCGTCGGGATTCGAACTCGGGACCGGGGCGACGGCCGCTTCTCTCACCCGGGGTTTGCGCCCCCGGCGGGAAGGGATGCCGTTGCAGCCATCTTTTTTAAGGTGCCGATGCAAATGGTCGGATCGGACAAAAGTCTTGAAGCAGCTCTCGCACTGGTAAGGGCGGAGACCCGTGTGGACGCGCATGTGATTTTTCAGGTCGTAGTTGTGGGCGAAGGCGGCCCCGCATTGCTGGCACAAGTAGGGCTTCTCCCCGGTGTGTTTTCTCATGTGGACCTTCAGCTTGTCTTGCCTGCGGGAGGGGGAAAAAAAAAGAGAGTCAGGGTGAATTGGCTCGCTGACTGAGCTGGCTCTTTTTCTCGTCTTGGCTCAAGCTAGGTATCTGCAGAGATCCAAGCCATGTTTTTTTTCAAACTCGGCCACTTGAAAGTGGGTATCAGGGTTCCAAGTAATACTTCCATGATAAATAGGACTCCAATGGGAGGCAGATTCAAAGAAGTGATTTATTGCAAATATCTTATTGGCACAGGCTGGAGAAAACCGACTCTGAATATCCCTGCGGTTTTCACCAAGTGAAAAGAAAAAGTTATTCCCCTTCCCCTGTCAGTCAGTCACATGGTCCAATCGTCATTGTCGCCCGGTTGCCTGGTAACGGCACTCCGCCTCTCTCCAACCACCTGTGGGAATGCCCTTGGTTCCCAAGAGAAAGTATTTTGTTTTGGCTACAACCCCTTCTATCTCTACTCAAACCCTCCCTAACCCTCAGCTCCAGTGCGGCAACGCTGAAGCTAGAAAATGGCCTTGCTTAGGCCAAGTTCAGAGTCAACGGAGGGTGGACTTCGACTCCCAGAATAGCTGGGTGGGGAATTCTGGGAGTTGAAGTCCGGAGGTCTTAAAGCTGCGGAGTTGTAAAACACCGCATGGAATTGAGAAGAACATTTCAAAGCAGCCTCCTTTAAGAACTGAGAGTATGTATGGCAGGCTGGGGTATTCTGGGAGTTGTAGTCCTCATGTCTTACAGTGGGCAAGTTTTAAAAAACCACTATTTTAAAAGTAACGTTTTTTAATTTAGACAACTTCCAGATGCGAGGACTTCAACGCTCATTTTTAATTTCTTTCTTTGCTGCATTATTTCCTTTGTATTTTGTTTTTTTTAAAAAATTAGAATTCAGCTGAATTCTCAGGAATGCTCATACTGGCTGGGAAATTCTGGAAGGAGTCCACTTTCGCCTTCAACTCCCAGAATTCTCAGGGACAAGTCATGCTGGCTGGGGAATTCTGGGAGTCGAAGTCCACATACTGGAAAGGCCTTCAACTCCCAGAATTCTCAGGGACAAGTCATGCTGGCTGAGGAATTCTGGGAGTCGAAGTCCACCTACTGGAAAGAGACTTTCAACTCCCAGAATTCTCATGCTGGCTGGGGAATTCTGGGACTTGAAAATTGCTCCCTGGATATATCTACATAATGCAATTTTGAGCCACTTTCAACTTCCATGCTAACTGGGGAATTCTGGGAGTTGAAGTCCACATACCCCGAGAGCAACTTTCAACTCCCAGAATTCTTAGGAACAGTCAGTGCTGGCTGGGGAATTCTGGGAGTGGACAATTGCTCTTTGGATATATCCAGTGGTGGGTTGCCCCCGGTTTGCACCGGTTCTATAGAACCGGTAGTAAAACCGGCGGGAGGCTCCGCCCACTGACGCGGATGTCATCAAAACGCTTCTGCACTTGTGCAGAAGAGCGTGCGCGCGTGAGTGAACCACTGCGAACCGGTAGTAAAAGTAAGTCGAACCCATCCCTGGGTATATCCACATATTCCGAGAGCCACTATCAAGTTCCATGCTAACTGGGGGACTCTGGGAGTTGTAGTCCATGCTTGAGAAAGGCATCCCTATTGGAAAGGCACTAATTTTCTCCTCTCCCGGCCTCTAAAACAGGCTAAAGGATTTTTTCTTAGGACTAAGTTCTGCTCGGTTACCTAAATATGTTGAAACTCTTATTCCTTTTAATAACTACTAGCCCCTAGTAATATTAAACCCAGCCAACCTGATTGTCGCCAAAGTTGGGAGACCGGAATGGTCCTGAAGTGGACAAAAATTAACTAAGCCTTATAAAAAAATAACTTTATGGGGGAAAAACACTTGAATCGGAGCCAGACGTCGCTTGCACGGAAGCTGGGAAAACAAAACAAAACCCAGACTGTCTTGCGGCTCATCTTCCACAGGTTTTTCAACTACAGGCAGTCCTCGACTTACGATGGTTCGTTTAGTGACCGTCCGAAGTCACAACGGCACTGAAAAACAAGTCACTTACGACCCTTTTTCACACTTATGACCGTTGCGGCATCTCTGCAATTGTGTGATCAAAATTTAAGACGCCGGGGCCACCGGTTCGTCTTTACGACAGTTTTAGTGTCCCGGGATCACATCATCCCCGAAAAGCAAAATCCACGGGGGATTCACTGAACTAGTGTGGGACTAACTCAAAAACGGCAGTGATTCACTTAACGACGGAGGCAAAAAAGGTGGGTCCAAAAAATTGACTTATCACCATTTCGCTTGGCAATGGAAATTTGGGGCGCCGTTGCGGTCAGACGTCGAGGACTACCTGTCGGTCAGGACTACCGTCCGGAAAACCTTTTCTGGCTGGCAACAGCCCTCAGGATGGGCAATGAATGTCCAGCAATGGAAAAGGCGGCATCGTTTCGGAGACAGCCAGGGCTTCAGGCTGCACTCCAGAGCCCCCGAGAGAGGAAGCTAATTTGATGTTCCGGTTTTGTACCGTCTTACGTCATTCCAGGCCTCGAAAAATCTTTTTTAATGGACTCTGGATGGCTCAGAGTATTCCCCTGACTGGACAGGCTAAAAGCATCATAAACCAAAGCCAGGAGAAGGAGAGTGGAAATGTCTTCTCGGTGATAAGATGACGGAGTCTTGTCGGTTGAGCTGCAACTCGGTGCAACTCTCTAGCGACACAGCTTTGGGGTTTGGGGGTGGGATGGTGTAAGAGGACAAAGCACCTTCCATCTTCCTCCTCCTCACCCCCCTCCCCCAGTGGTGGGATCCTACCGGTTTAGCAATCGGTTTGGTTGTAAATCGAGGACTACAGTACCTGTATTCTTTCCATTCTCCCCCAGTGTTTTGTAAAATCGGTTTCCAAGCCTTGGCTTCCCCGTGGGAGGGAGGTGTCTAATCCCCACCCTCTTCCTCTACGCCGAATAGAATAGAATAAAATATCACAGTTGGAAGGGACCTTGGAGGTCTTCTAGTCCAACCCCCCTGCTTAGGCAGGAAACCCTATCCCATTTCAGACAAATGGTTGTCCAAACTCTTCTTCAAAAATTCCAGTGTTGGAGCACCCGCAACTTCTGGAGGCAAGCAGTTCCACTGGTTAATTGTCCTCACTACCCTGTTTCCCCCAAAATAAAACATCCTCTGATAATAAGCCCAATCGGGCTTTTGAGCGCATGCGCTAAAATTTATTTATTTATTTATTTATTTATTTATTTATTTATTTGTCATATTTCTATGCCGCCCACTCTCCGAGGACTCTGGGCGGCTTACAACAATCGACAGTATACTAAATAGCATCTTGCCCCCAACAATCTGGGTCCTCATTTTACCCACCTCGGAAGGATGGAAGGCTGAGTCAACCTTGAGCCGGTGAGATTTGATCCGCTGATCTGCTGAACTAGCAGTCAGCTGAAGTAGCTGCAGTACTGCACTCTAACCACTGCGCCACCTCGGCTCTTCAATAAACCTTCCCCCCTCCCCGAAAATAAGCCTTCCCCAAAAATATTTAAACGCAGAGCTGGAAATCAGGTAAGACGGCAAGAGGAGCCCCATCTTGCCCCATGCACCCCAAAATAAGAAGACCTCTTTGAAAATTAGGCCAAGCGCTTATTTCGCGGTTCAAAAAAGTATAAGACAGAGTCTTATTTTCGGGGAAACACGGTATTTGGAAGCTTCTCCTTAATTCTAGGTTGCTTCTCTCCTTGATCAGTTTCCGCCCGTTGTTTCTTGTCCTGCTCTCAGGTGCTTTGGAGAATATCTTGACCCCCTCTTCTTTGTGGAAGCCCCTCAAATATCAGAACCCTGCTATCGTGTCACCCCTGGTCCTTCTTCTCATCAGACTGGACATACCAAATTCCAGCAACCATTCTTTATATGTTTGAAGAACGGGTTGGACTGCCGTTTGTCAAAAATGGGGTAGGGTCTCCTGCTTGGGAGGAGGAGGGGGAGGGGTTGGATTAGATGACCTACAAGATCCCTTCCAACTCTGTTCATCTGTAGTCCATCAAACCATAAAGTCTGAGCCCCCAGTCCCCTAACTCTCTCTTGCTCTTCTCTGCAGTCTTTCTAGAGCAGTGATGGCTAACCTTTTTACCGTCGGGTGCCAAAAATGGGGGGAGCGTGGGGGGGGGGGGTCGCGCACTCGTGTGCCCACACCTGTGGCTTAGGGCCGGGGTACTTATGGGACCGCCTTCTGCCACCAATTGCCTCCCACCGGCCAGTTCGCTCCCACAGAGAGGGCCTCCTCAGGGTGCCGTCAGCCAGACAATGCCAGCTGGTGACCCCCCGGGGGAGAGCCTTCTCTGTGGTGGCACCCACCCTCTGGAACGATCTACCCCCAGAGATACGGGTGATCCCAGACCTCCGGACTTTTCGTCGGGCCCTTAAAACCCATTTCTTTCGGCTAGCTGGGCTGGCCTGATTTTACCTTGGTTTTAAATGGACACTGATCTTAAATTGAAATATTTTAAATTAATGGGCCAAACTTTATATAATTTATTTTAAATAACTATTTTAACTTTTATGTACAAATGTTTTATTTCGGCTGTTCACCGCCCTGAGTCCGAAAGGAGAAGGGCGGTATAAAAGTGTAATAAATAAATAAATAAATAAAATAATTCAATGCCCCCCAGTGCCTCCCCCCACTGCGTTCCCCTGCTTTTGGCATGCAACGGCAAAAAGGTTACCAGTGGGCCCAGTAATCCCGTTTTTCGCCCTCCTCAGGCTCCAGAGGTTTTCTTGGAGCCTGGGGAGGGCAAAAACGGCCTTCCCCATCCCCCTGAGGCCCTCCGGAGGCTGGAAACGGCCCGTTTCCCGACTTCCAGTGGGCCCGGAAGTCCCGAAAATCAGCTGACTGGCGCACACATGCGTGCTGGAGCTGAGCTAGGGCAATGCTCGCGTGCCGATAGATATGGCTACACGTGCCACCTGTGGCACGCGTTCCATAGGTTCGCCATCATTTATTTATTTTTTATTTATTTTATTTATTTTATTTTATTAGGCTTATATGCCACCCTATCTCCAACGGACTCAGGGCAGCTCACAACAATGAAACCCACAATAATCCATTATGCAAAGTTAAAATGCCTAATTAGATCAGATACTATTAAAAACCCGTAAAAAACCCCATCAGTCCAGGCCGGGGGACTCGAATAACCAAGTTTTTAATTCGCGGCGAAAGGTGCGAAGGTCAGGGGCCAACCGGAGCCCCAAGGGGAGTTGATTCCAGAGGGTGGGCGCGCCCACAGAGAAGGCTCTACCCCTGGGGGCCGCCAGCCGACATTGTCTCGCCGACGGCACTCTGAGCAGGCCCTCCCTATGGGCGCGAACCGGGCAATGGGATGTTGTTGCTGGTTCTAGAGTCTCCACATCTTTTTTACATCGTGGCGACCAAAACTGGATGCCGTATTCCAAGTGTGGCCTTACCAAGGCTTTATAAAGCGGTATCAACACTTCACGTGATCTTGATTCTATCCTTCTGTTGATGCAGAATAAGATTCGGCAAATAGGTTTACGGGAGAGCGATGCAACCTTCTGCCACCGCGTTCAGCCTGCATGGAAGCTCAATTTTTATAGCACGCTGACAGAGCTTGGAAGAACAATTTTAATGCAAAGGGAGGCCCACCCCCACCCTCCCAGGAGAGGGAGAACGGCTCTAAGAACATTAAAGGGGGTGGGGTGGGGATGGGAAAATAATTTGCATCCTCTACTTCGAGGTCACGAGCAACTAGCTGGCCTCTTGCCCAGAAGATCCTTCTGGAAACAACAACAACAACAAAAAAACCCCCGAGCCTCCACGGAAGCAGCCCTTGTGCTTCTCCTCCATCACTCACACCGAGACTCCCCGCAGGCAGCCGTGGTGACCGAGTGAATTTGGTTCCTGGATTTGCACAAGGAAGGACTCGCCAAGCGAGCCGGGTTGGCCCAACCTGCTCGGTCACCCAAAGAGAGAAGAGAAGCCAACCCTCCCCAGGAGTGAGAACTGGTCCAACTTGTGTTGTTGCGAACGGAGACGCTAGAGATTTAACTGAAATCTCTATGGCAGCATTTCTCAGACTCGGTAACTTTGAAAGGCCTGGACTTCAACTCCCAGAATTCTAGCTGGCTGGGGAATTCTGGGAGTTGAAGTCCAGGAGTCTTAAAGTCTTGAGAAACAGAGAGACTTTGGATTCTCAATTGAGATTAGCGATTACTATTAAAGAAAAAAACAGAATGATTTTCGTTTCTCCTTGGAAACCGTTTCTGGACTTTGTGCTCGAGGTGGGGAAAAAAATATATGAAACTTTGATTTTGGGGTTTACCGATGAGATAGGTTTGTTGTTATAGAAATGGCTAGTTTATACTATTATGTAAAAGTAAAAAGTTGAGGTTTGATGCTATTACCTTATTTACGGCACCAAAGGGAGTCAGAAGTCAGTGCCTTTTCTTTCTTTTTCTCCTTTTTCTCCTTTTTCCTACAATTTCCCTTTCCCTATTTTTTTTTTGTACTTTATATTATAAACTAACTAAAAAAAAGAGAGGTTACAGTCTCTCCAGGAGGAGGCAGCCTGGATCCACGGATATATTTGGGGCTCTATCTGCCATCAATTTCAGCAGGCACAAACTGTAAAAAGATTGTGAAATTTGGAGACACAAATATCTGGAGAACACGGTCTCGAGGTCTGCTGGGGGGGTTGCTAGAGATCAAATATCCTGTTCAATTGTGAGCTTCTACGAACACCCACGATTGTCTTCTGCTCAGCCTGTGATCCACCACATCTGTTTATAGAGAGTCCTCGACTTACGACTATTTGTTTAACGACAGATCGAAGTCACAAACCAGCTCAGAAAAAGTGACTTCGCACCGTTCCTCAAAACTACAGCCACTGCGGTCATACGGTCGCAATTTGGGTGCCACCCTTGTATTTATGACAATTGCAGCATCTTAGTCCCGTGATCACAAAGCTTCCAACCGGCAAAGTCAATTGGCGAAGCTAGATTTGCTAAAGGACCGCATGATCTTGACGGTGAGATCAATTAACCGGTGGAACGACTTGCCTCCAGAACTCGTGGGTGCTTCATCACTGGAGGTTTTTAAGAAGAGACTGGACAGCCATTTGTCTGAAATGGGATAGCGTTTCCTGCCTGAGCAGGGGGTTGGACTAGAAGACCTCCGAGGTCCCTTCCAATTTGGTCATTCTGTTCTATTTTGATTTGCTTAACAAACTGCAATAAAAATGGTTGTAAAATAGGATCTGGATCTATCCGTAAAATAGGATCAGATGAGGACTCACTTCGTGACAGAAATCCCAATCCTAACTGCGTCGTAAATCGAGGACTAGCTGTCGACCACACGGCCTTTCTTGGCTGTGCAGCACATAAAAATATGCACACGCTGATCTTGATAAAGTGGCCCAGTCAAATTTGGAAACATGTTCAACAACCTCCTTCTCCAAAGTGTAGGAAGACCAAATTAAACAACCCTTGTCGAAATCAGACAGAACATGGCCTGGCATTCTCCATAGGGAGGACAAAGGAGTAAGGTATGAGTAAGTAAAGATAAAGGTTTCCCTGTCGGTCATGTCCGACTTTAGGGGGCAATGTTCGTCTCTGTTTTTTGGCTGAGGAAGCTAGTGTTGTCTGAAGACAATTTCGGTGGTCATGTGGCCAGCTAAAGGCACACCGAATGCTGTTACTTTCCCACCGAAGTGGTACCTATTTATCTACTTGCCTTCGCACCAAGTGGTACCTATTTATCTACTCGCCTTTGCATGCTTTTGAGCTGCTAGGTTGGGCAGGAGCTGGAGCAAGGAACGGGAGCTCACCCCATCATACGACGCTCAGGTCTCGAACCCGGGCTGTCAACTCTTTAGCTGACAAGGTCAGTGTCTTTACCCGCTGAGCCACCGCGCGCCCAGCAAATGAATATCGTCTCAATGATGAGGGTATAATCGAAAAGCTAAAAAGAAAGATAAGGGGGATGTACAGTCAATCCCAATCCAATTCTGGGAATTTTAGGTACGTTGTCCCTGGGATTGGTTTAAATACAGGTAGTCCACGATTTACAACCGTTTGTTTAGTGACTGTTCAAAGTTACAACAGCACTGAAAAAAGGACTTAAGACCATTTTTCACACAACCGTTGCAGCATCCCCGTGGTCACGTGATCAAAATTTGGATGCCTGGCAACTGGCATGTACTTATGACGGTTGCAGTGTCCTGGGGTCATGTGATCCCTTTTTGTGACCTTCCGACAAGCCAAATTCACTTAACAACTGCAGTGATTTATTTAACTACTGTGGCACAATTGACTGTCGCTGTCTTGACCAGCAACAGAAATTTTGGGTTCCTCTGTGGTCGCAAAGTCGAGGACTACCTGTTTTAGACTTTCTCAGCAAGGGAACCCCCCGGCTTCTTTCCCCTCTGTGATACCCCGCTTACCTTGTAAACCGAACTTTGCAAATGTTACACTCGTACGGCTTCTCGCCGGTGTGGGTTCGAATATGGCGTGGGAGCTTGCCGGCTCCTTGGATCACTTTCTCGCAGATGGGACATTTCTGGAATGCTTTTGCGCGGATTTTCTTCTCCACCTTCTGAGACCAGGACGGATATTCGCCGCCCTCCTGGGAAGTGCTAAAATAATTCAAGTAATAATCCATGACTCCGTCGTCGTCCTTGCGGTCCTCGTCGGCCAGCTGTTGCCGTCCCACCGAATTGATCATTTGCTGCAGGAGCGCGCTGGCGGCCAAGCCGTCTACTTCTCGGGGGTCCTCCTCTCGCTCGGGTCCGCCGGAAGCAAACGCCGGAGAATCTCCCACCTCCTGCTGGTCCAACTGAATGCCCGCTGGTACGTCATCCTCCCCCAAGGACACCGGCAGGCTACGCCCACCGAATTGTCCATTTTGAGAAGCGGGGAACAAGGGTCCCTGGCCCGTCACCTCGTCCTCGTCCCACATGGCGTGCTTGGCATCGAGATCACAGTCGTTTGCCTTTGGTCTGTCACTGAGGGCGGCCTGCGAGTAGAACTCCATGCCGTTGCAATCCGGCTCTTCGTCCTCCTCTCGGCCACGGAAGGTGAGCCTCTGAAGGTCTCTCAAGTCTTGGTTGGTCCATGAAAAGTTGCCCTGTTGGCCATTGATGGGATTACTCTGGAAAAACTCCAGGTATTCTTTTGCTCGGAGATGGTTCCTTTGATCAATTTGATCTACTGTATCCATCTGGTCCGTTTTGGCCAGAATCTTCCGGTCCAGGAGATCCGTGCAGACGTCCCTCACCGCCTCGATCTCTAGCAGCTTGGCGGCGTTGAGGATCTCGCCGACGTTCGAAGTGCTGACGGTCAAAGTGGCGGTGTAGGCGAATTCCAGCAAGGCAGAGAGAGCGTCCGCATCCACAAAGTCGATCTCGTACACGTTCTGTTGGTCGACCACCAGCCCTGAGGTGAAGAGCTTCTTGAAGTATTGGCTGCAGGCCGCCAAGACTGAGCGATGGGTGGGGAACTCCTGCCCGTCCACCAGGATCACCACGTCGCAAAGCAGCCCGTTGTTCCTCTGCTCGTTCAGGCTGCTCAAGATGTCGCTGCTGTGGTCGGGAAAGGGGATCCCAATGGGGCCATCCACACCGCCCTCCATGCTGGCACCAGAGGGCTGTGAAGACAGAGGCAAGACGCATGTGGTCAATCAAGACACAGGGGTTCAGCAACGAGCGCTTTCCCTAACACTCAATTTTGTACAGCCACAAACAATTATTCCCCTCCGTACATGACAGTCACTTGTGCCAGTTAGTTCCAGTTAACTGACTAACGCAAGAGTCTCCAAACTTGGGCACTTTAAGACATGTGGACTTCAACTCCCAGCATTCCCCGGACGTTAGGACTTGTGGACTTCAACTCCCAGAATTCCTCAGCCAGCCCTACTGGCTTTAATTCAGGGAGTTAAAGTCTACAAGTCTTAAAGTTTGGAGATGCCCTAGACTAAAGAAATAACCAGAAGGCCTTTCAATCTTTTATAGGCGACGGGGAGATAGTGCTTGGGGGCTTTTGCAAAATGGCTGCCGTGGTCTTTGTGGGCAAATTACGTGGTATTGCCGAGAAAACGGTTTTCTTTGTATTTTAGCTTGACTGATAGAAGAGACTATCTGAAGCTCAGGGTTGAACTGTGGGATCCCTGGTGCTCTCTGAGCTCTTATAGACGTTTCATCACCCAACTGGGTAACGTCATCAATGTTAGAAGGCAATGAGGTTCGTTATACTGTTTATATACTAGCAGTTTAACGGCCTAATCAAGGAACCATCAAGAACACTCCCACCAACACTGACAGGGTCAGCCACTAGTATATAACATGAGAGTAAACCTCACAGCCTTCTAGCACTGCTGATGTTACCTAGTTGGGTCATGAAACGTCTGCAAGGAAACAACCAAGCTGAGAAAGCACCAAGGAGCCCACAGCCCTCTTCCTCCTCTCCACAAACCCCACCCCCTTTCTAGCGCTGATGATGTTACCTAATTGGGTCATGAAATGTCTGCAAGAAAGTTTAGAGAGTACCAAGGACTCCTCCACTCCACAAATCCCATCCCCTTCTAGTCCTGATGATGTTACTTAGTTGGGTAACAAAAGGCCTGCAGAGAAATAACCGAGCTCAGACAGCACCAAGACTCTCCTTCCTTCCTTCCTTCCTTCCTTCCTTCCTTCCTTCCTTCCTTCCTTCCTTCCTTCCTTCCTTCCTTCCTTCCTTCCTTCCTTCCCCTTTTCCTTCCTTTCAATCAACCCCACCCCTTCTAGCACTGATGAGGTTACCTAGTTGGGTCATGAAACGTCTGCCAAGAATTTCAGCAAGCTCTGAGAACACCAAGGACCCCCCCCCCCCCCCAAAATAGTGTTTTAACTTCATTATAACTACAGTACTCACTCCTGTAGGGTCTGGGTAGCTTACAAATACAAAACAATGAGAAAACACACTCAACCAGGGGTGGGATTCTACCGGTTCGGGCGAATCGGTAGCTCCTATGATCAGCTGAGAGCGAACCGGTTCATGCTGACGATCAGGTGGGCCTGCCCCCCCCCCCCCCCGCCCCTGCGCTTTGCTGACCTATTTCCTCTCGGCTGATTCGCGCAGCAGAGTGTATTGCTGTGCCTCACCTGTGTTATTCCCCAGCTGTAACGCAAAAGTTTTCGTAAAACTGCGCACGCAAAGCGCATGATCACGGAACCAGTTGTTAAACCGGCAAGATCCCACCGCTGCACACAACCTCTCCGAGTTAAACTGTCCTTATCTCTAGGGGACGCTGTTTCCAGAGACTGGAGAGTCACCACAGAGAAGGCCTGGTCCCAAAAGATAACAACGTCCAAATTTTGATCACACGACCACAGGGGTACTGCAACGGTCGTTAAGTGTGAAAAAAGGGTTACGAGTCACTCCTTTCAGCGCCGCCGTAACTTTCAATGGTCACTAAATGAACCGTCGTAAGACCAGAACTCCCTGTACTTTATTCTGGGATCACCAAGATATAACCCAACTTTTCGAGCGTGGATTGTTTGGGTGTGAAGCTCCACAATGTTTCCTCCTCGCATTTAGTACACAAACCACACCTGTGTCGTCGTTGTGTGGCTAAACAACCACCCTGGTGTATTAAAAAGCAAGTTTCCCGACAGGAAAGGTGGCCTCTCCACTCCCCACGTTGCTAATGTCGGAACATAGATCGGCAAACTCTGATTAACCCAAACCACAGTTTATGGACAGCAATCCACCCAGGATGCCGCGGAAAGCACGACATAACCCACCAATCGGTCAGCTGCTTGAAAAAGGAGCCCCTCCCGTAATAATTACATTGTAAGCAATCAGGCTCAACATCTCATGCCGCCAGTCCTCATGTTCTTGTTCGTATGTTACTAGAGCGAAATTGCTCTGATGACAGCCCCAATTGGGACGAGGATTTCTGTTGCTAAGCAAGGCGGGCAGTTCAAATGAGTTCTGTTCCAATTTGGGGACCTCGTTTTGCGGCACGGTTAACTCAACCGCTGCTGTTGTTAACTGAATCACACGGTTGTTAGGAACACACTGTCACTAAATGAATGGCTGCAAGTCAACGACTACCTCTACTGAGGAAAAACGAACAAGGGATATAAGCGGTCCTCGACTTACGACCACAACGGAGCCCTAAGCAACATAGCGAAGTGAGCTTTGCCCTCTTTTACGACCTTCCTTCCAGTTGTTAAGTGAATCGTTTGCGGATGTTAAGTTCGCAACATGGTCATTAAGTGAATTTGGGAATTACGTGACCGCAGGATATTGCGACCGTCATAAATACACACCAGTTGCCAAGTTTCCGAATTTGGATCAGGTGATGCTGTAACTTGGCCCGGCTGAGGAATTCTGGGAGTTGAAGTCCACAAGGGTTAAAAGTTGCCAACTTGGGAAACCCCTGGGGTAGCTAGTAGAATGATGATCCATGGATCACCTCAATCCTTTTCTAAGGATCTCTTCGCATGGCTGGCCAGGATTCCTTTTGACCACAGGCTCGGTCGCCATACTCAGGAGACCGTAGGCAGTCCTTGACGTACAACATTTCAGGCCAAAATTTCTGTCATTAAGCAAGACAGTTGTTCAATTCTATTCCATTCTATTCTGTAATTATATTCTATTCCATTGCATTCTATTCTATTCTGTAATTCTATTCTATTCTATTCTGTAATTCTATTCTGTTCTACTCTATTCTACTCTATTCTACTCTATTCTACTCTATTCTATTCCATTCCATTCCATTCCATTCCATTCCATTCCATTCCATTCTGTAATTCTATTCTATTCTATTCTATTCTATTC